>JARHVA010003879.1:1492500-1795248 GCA_037957365.1 Torreya grandis | reverse complement strand
ATTTTTTAACATATACCACTTCATTACACACTAGTATAGATGGAAGAATTTTTCTAGGTTATCTATTATATCCTAAAATCTTATATCAACAAGGTTTGTCCTATTCATATCATGAGTTATACCCTTAATGACTTTTTCCTTAGACTTGTATTGGGGAGAAGAGATTGTATCTCTAAATATCCTACTAGGATACTTTATAATAATAAGTCATATATGGATAAAGTTGATGGGTATCCATGAGGTCCTCTATATCAGATAATTCAACAACAGGGTCAATAACTTTGGTCTTCTTCAGATTTGGAGCCTACTTTTGCCCCAGATTGAATCCTAATTTGGATTTCATTTTTTGGGTAATGCATACAATAACTGATTTCAAGGTTTTAGATTCAAATATAGAGCATGAAGGAACCTGATAGGAAGGGTGATGGGTCTATAACATTCTCCACTAAATAAATATTTAAGGCTAGAAGTATGGATTTATCATAATGGAATAGCAAGAGGATAATACCTTGATGAATAGGAGTTTCATATTTTCATAACTATACATCAAATAAAAATCTAAGGAAAGAATCAAATATAAATGAATACTGATGAGATTTTTTAAACCTAAAATGATTAAAAAGAGTAAGATTGTATATAAAAACCACATAAATCTAGCTTCAAGCATCACGTACCTCATAATTTGGAGAAATATCTCATTCCAAGGAGTTGGAAGAGAGTTATGAAGGTACCCAATTTGAAAAAGGCTTAGCTTTTATTTAAATATAATAAATTTACTAACATCATCATCTTTAGATCTTCTGGATTTGAAAACCTTGGCTCCTTCCATAGGCATCCCAATTTCCTAAGTGATATTGTTTTCAAAAAAATGAAGGAAAATCCTCTAACAGTATCATTCCTTACCTTCATGAAATTGAAAAATATTCATAAAAAAACAAGGTCAAAAACTTTTACTCTTTACATGTAACTAATTATCACTTCCTAATTCAAAATATGTTATATGGTATTATTCATCTTGATTTAACCAAAAGACTCTGGTTCAATTCTCACCCTATCTCCAAGCATGGAGTATTTAAGATTGTCTTTATTACTGGAAAAGACAAAGTTATTCACCTTGAATGTTGTAGTGAGTCTTAACAAGCTCTCAACAATGGTGATTAAATTGAAAGATGAAGTGTCATAAATATATTGATAACTCACATAATTACCATGATATTTCAAGAAAGGATAAATCATAAAAACATATTTTGGAACCCACCTTCTAAGAATGGATGGGTAATGATCTCAAAAAAAGGGATATGGAACATGTGAATTACCAACTGATATCTAAATGATGAGATTCTTGTTACTTTGGATAACCAAATGAAAAAAACATGATTCTAATAAGGAAGGCAAAGAACACCAAGAGGGGAGGAGAATTAGCATAAAATCTATCATTAGAAGGTCTATTAAACCAAGATAACATCATCTTACAAACACATAGGTAGAGAGTTTCAACTGTAGGATTCATTATGAATGATTCGACAGATGGAGTTAAGAAGGATTTGGCTATTAGACCATCTCTTGAATCTAGATATGGAGACCCCTAGGTTAGCAAACCAATCTACACTCTTATTCCATTCTCTATAAACATAGATAATTGATATTTCATCAAAGTTTCTCAAAGTAGTAAGGGTATTTTCCATAATTCTTTTAATAGTTTAATAGGGGATTATTATTTTATAGGAAATTAATGATGTTAAGAGAGTCTCCTTAAACCATTAGAATTTTAATGTTAAACCTCTTATCATCTTTAAATACCCATAAAGTAGCATTTGCCTTTTCAAGATGGTTTTTTTGGATAATGAGAAAGTCTGGATAAGCTACTAACGTGTTCCCTTCACTATCCCTTATTACACCACCTCCCCTAGCCTTTAATAGGTTACCTTTAGTTATTCCATCAAAGTTTAATTTATCCCATCTAGGGGAGCTGACTCTATTTAACTATATTTATGTCCAGCTTCTTATATTCCATCTCTAAGATGATAAGGATTAAGAGGTTCTATTTCAAATGAATGTTATCTTCATAATATTTACCATTTTATGTTTTCCCTATCCTAATCATCTCAACTTTTTCATCGATAACTTCACCAATACTTGATCACACCATATAGAACTACTTTTATTAATTTTAAATATTATTTTGGTTTATCTCTCACCATATAGCCTAAAAACTAAGTGGGATGGATATATTCCAAATCTTATTCAATTGGATACTAGTAAAGGGAGAGGACCATTGACTAATGAGCTCTAGCATAGAAGATGATAGAGTCTAACAAACTTCAAATTTATATAATATCATCAATTATATTTTTTAATTAAAGTGTAAATGAATCAAGGGATTAAAAATAGACTTGGCTTCACTTTCACAAAGAACACACATGTTAGGGATCATGAATCCTCTTTTAGCCAAATTGTCTTGCTTTAAGATTTTGTTTTGAGTTAAAATCCAAAAGATCTTAAATTTTGGAATAAGTTATTTATCACAAATTAGATCCCAATGGAAACCATTTGAATGATAATTGAGAGCCAAGGTGTACCATAATTTAACACTATAATTTCCATCCTCAGTAGTAACCCAAACTAACTCATCGCATCTACCAAAATGATTGATGTGATACCATTTGAGGATCTCATTCAAGAGTCTTAATTTGGCAAGGTCATATTAGGAAAAATATTATTAAGTAACGGTCCTCAAATATTTACCAACAGGATTTATTTCTATGTATTCATTAACTCTTTCTCTCAAATCTCTCTTAAATACTATGTTGAAGTGATCCCAGAGATTGATAAAACTTAAAGCACATTAATTAACCAAGTGTTATCTCAAAAAGGGTATTTTTACCCAAGCATATGCTCCATTCACTTCCTTTACATAATAATTTTGAGTTATCTATAAAATTATTCCTAAACCTAGAACCAATAGGTAAGGCCTCCACTAATAATAATCACTTCACCTTCTTATTGTACAAGTCTTTTTCCTTAAGAATTTGTTTTCACTAGTTCTCCTCTTTTAAAAGTCTTTAACAATTTTTTGTTATCAAAGCTTTATTCATAGTGATCATTTTCTAGATCCCCAAATTGCCATGTGGTTTGGGAAGACATACCCTATCCCAAGCTACAAAGGTCATTATGTGTCTCTTTTTAGAACTCGACCATAAGAATCTCTTTTGAATTTTTTTCATTTTTTTCTAAAACCATATTTGGGATTCTAAATATTGATATAAAATAGATCAATAATATTTGGATGGAAATTTTCAGTAGTTGGAGTTTACCAACCTTACTTATAAGATAGCCTTTCCAATATATTAGCTTATGTTGGAAACTATCAATCAGTGAGTTCCATAAATTGGCTTCCATTTTTCCCTTGAACAATGGCATTCCAAGGTAAGAGGTTGGTAGATATTTCACTTTGACAACCTAAAATCCTTGAGATTTTATTTTATCAATACATAAGAGTATTGATGAATTATAAACTACTTTTTTCCATTTTAATACATTGCCTTGATACTTCCTCATAGTCCTTTAACAACCTTTTTATTTATTTAACCTCTATCACAAAAGCCTACCCAAGAATTATTGCATCATAAATGAATTATTCATGAGAAATTGGGTCCACATAAGAATCAGGATTAAATCCTTTGATTCTACATTTGACAAGAGCTTAGTCAAGACTCCTTCTAAGCACCTCTGCCATGATGATGAACTGGTAGGGAGAGATTAGATCACTTTATCTAAGACCTCTTTCAGTGGCAAAGAAGATAGAAGGGGATACATTAACAAGGATTGAAAATAATGGAGAGGAGATAAAAATGGATAAAATATTTCTAAATTTGGTTTGGAAGTTGAATCTATCTATTATTTTATCTAAGAATCTCTAAGTCACTCTATGTAAAAGCTTTATTCATATCTAGTTTGAGAAAAATCCATTATTTCTTAATTTTGTCCTTAGAATGAATAAATTTTTGAATTGTAATAATGTTATTAGTGATTTTTCTACCTATAATAAAATCTTATTGATGTAGAGAGATGATTTGGGGAAGCATTGACTATAGTCTTAAGGTAATAACATTTGTTAAGATCTTATAGATAATGTTGAAAATGTCTATGGGTATGAATTATTTGAAGTTGACAAAACCAATATTTTTTGGAGTTATGAATAGGAAGATATTATCAATTTCTCTAAGACTTTTCCTAGAGGTAATGAATTCACCACAACAACAAATAAATATTTATGAATGATTTCCAAAAAATGTTGGAAAAGGGGAGAAAATACATCTGACCCAAGGGCCTTTTATATTCTATAACAAACACATCAAAATTTATTTCCTCTATAAATGAGTGAGATAATATAATATCATTGTGATTCTAAGAATTGGTAGAAGGAATGTTATCTTGGATACCTCATTTTATCTCTAGTTTATTTGTGATATTAACCAAAATAAGGTTTTTGTAAAACTAGACTACTTCATCCTTAATAGTACCATTGGATTTAGTGATCTCTCTAATTGTGTTCAAAATTTTATTTCTCAAGGTAGAGATATGGAAGAATTTTTAGTTTCTATCCCCATTTATTAATGAAAGATATTTATATTTTTGTTTCTATAAGAACTCTTCCTTAACTTCTAGTGAGTGGCATACATTGAGTAAATGTTTCTCCCTAGAAAAAAGGTCATGATTCATTCCATTAATCTAAACTTATCTTTCCATGTTATATAGTTGCTTCGATGGTATTTTATTATAAGTGAAAATGTTTCCAAAAACTTCTTTTTCCATTTATTAAAATTCATTTTCATGTCCTTCAACTTTCTAGTAAACTTGAACCTGGTTGAGCCTTTCACTTCCAAATTCCACCATTCATTCACTCTCTCTTCAATATCCTATTGTTGAAGAAACATGCTCTCAAATATAAATTGATTTTTATCATTTTTAATTATGTATCCATATTAACCAAGAGAGGATTTTGTTATGACCCTATTCTATCTAGGGAAAGAGAAGAGGTAATTTTTATACGTCAAGATCTGATATATAAAGATTAAAAATCTATAAATTCTAACTTAGATTAAGTTTTTACCTATTATTATATTATTACATGTAAACCTATATCCCCTAATATCAATATATATGAGACCACACTCAATAATGAAATCAACAAGATCCTCCATATTATCTGTGAAATTTTGAGAGCCTCCTTTCTTTTCCAAAGGAGATAAGGGGGTAATAATGTGTGTGTGTGTGTGTGTGTGTGTGTGTGTGTGTGTGTGTGTGTGTGTGTGTGTGTGTGTGTGTGTGTGTGTGTGTGTGTGTGTGTGTGTGTGATATAATTAAACTCTTTTCAAGTCCTGAAATCCATCGAGTCCCTCCATATCTTCCTTCTCTTTAAACTAGAATTATATGCATAGTTATTGGATAAAATCCAAGATGAATTGTCTTACTTTCTAGTGAAAAGGATAACAAGGTGATGACTATTTTTTAAAATTACTTATCCTTTGACTGATTGAGTATCCTAGAGAATGGATAATCCTCTAGAAACTCCATCTAAACTATTTCAAAAAAAATAAGCTTTATTCAAAATTTTGACTTTAATTTCAACAAAATATTTATCTACTATCTTGGTTTATTGAAGAAAAAATGATAGGTCTATGATCTTTACTATAATTTTTAACAATCATATGCTTATTGGGGTTATTTAAACCTCTAATTATCTATTAAATGAATTTCATTTACATATTTTACCCAACCATTTTTTAATAGCTGAGCTCCAATATGATTTGACTATTGGAAATATTGTCATTGATGTCAAAGGTTTAGTATTGTTGGTGATAAAGGCCCCATTGCATTTAATGTTGTTTATCTTGGCTAATATGATTTAATATTTATTTAATATTAATGAATATATTTTTGGTTGCATATGAGACAAAATAAGGGCCCATGGAGAAGTCGAAGAGTCACGGGATAAAGACAAAAGAAGGATGGGATGCATTTTCCCATGAAGAGTCATCTTGGGGAATACCAAGAGTCACCAAGTGAAGACAAAAGAGTAAAGGGAGAATTTCTCATGAAGGGACACTTTAAGGAATACGAAAAGTCACCAAATATAAGGACAAAAATGGGAAAGATGTTTTTGGTCATGAAGGGTCACCACATGACTTTTCAAATGCTTGGATATGAAGGGTCATCCAAGATTGGCGCCATTTTCCATGAGGATTGAAAGGTCACAAAGGGGGAAGGCCAAAGGTCATTTGGAAAGATATAAATAAAGGCTTGAGTAGCCATTTGTAATGTGGATGTGAGAGGTTTATTTGATATTGTAATATCTATCTTAGAAGAGCAATTGTGAGAGATGATTTGTATTTGTTATATCTAGCTTAGAAGAGCAAAAGTGAGAGAGAGGAAGAAGATGTTGTATTGATCTATCATTTGTTGAGATAGCAACATTGAGAGATAGGTGTGTGGTATACACAAAGGGGTTGGTGCTCTTGTGGGTTGGTGCTCACGAATTATTGTTGAGTTGGTGCTTGGCAAAGGGGTTGGTGCTCCTGTGGGTTGGTGCTCATGAATTGTTGTTGGGTTGGTGCTCAGCAAAGGGGTTGGTGCTCCTGTGGGTTGGTGCTCATGAATAGGTGTTGGGTTGGTGCTTGACAAAGGGGTTTGAAGCTCCTGTGGGTTGGTGCTCACAAATTATAGCTGAGGTTTGTACTTGGCAAAGGGGTATGGTGGTCTTGTGGGGTTGTTCTCATGAATATATTTGAGATTTATTATCCATGGTTTTTCCCACATTGGGTTTCCATGTTATATCTGGTGTCTCTCTCTATCTTGTGTGATGTTTATTGTTTGATTTTTATTGCATATCTTGAATGATTGATTAAGTGGAATTTGGTTAAAGGAATGATTTATAAGATATATAATATACTGATTCACCCCCCCTCTCAGTATATTCCATGCTTAACATTGACTTCCATTTTCCACTTCCTTCCCCATATCTCTAGTGTTGACCTCTTTTTGGTTTGATCTACCTTTTCTCAATTCTCTACCTACATCAGCTAGTTTTTATGCATTTATTATGTCTTATGCTAGACTAATATATAAAGGTTCACTCTCTAGCTAATGTGGATTCCATTTCTTGATCATTGTTTTAAGGTAAAGAACAAGGGACAACCTCCTTTAATTCCTTAACTAGGTCATGGGAAATATTGTCCTTACAAGCTCCCCTTCTTCCTTCTCCTCTTAAAGATCAAATACTAAATTCTTCTGACTAAATTTTTCACTTAAAACCTTTTATTTTTTATCTTTATCCTCATTTTATTCCTTTAGAATAATTTATACAAATTTATTGTGACTAGGCTCTAGACTTATTGGGTGGTTTATAGGAAACTCTTGAAATAACTTTGAATAATCTAAAAAATATTCCTTTGCTCCTTTATCTTAGTAATTTTTGTAGTTCTTATTGTCTATGTCATCTCTTTATCCTAGTTGTAGATTTTCCACTTATTTCTTGTCCTTTAGGTTGTTAGGTTTATTTTTAGATTCTTTCTTCATCCATACCAAATTTTCTTTCTTTTAACCTGGGCATGACATTAATTCAATCCCCACTTTACCAAATATTTAGAATTTTACTGAAACATTTTCATAGTCTATTTACTCAAGCTAGGATCCATACTTATAAGAAAGATTTATGGATGAAGGAAGGTATTTATATATTGACACATTCACATAAAATCTAATGTATACTAGTCTTATTCTATTTCTAGTCATTGGATCCATTACTATGAGTTGTCTAAAAGTTCTAGTTATTCCAGACACGACTTCATCTTTCGAGTTTTATAAAGGGAGACTAGGAAGGCTTACCCGTATTGAAACTAAATTGATATATTCCTTATTTATATTGAAACTAATCTTCCATCTTCTTAGAAAAAAAATTGTTTCTAAAGAATCATTCCCCTTATAAGAGGGTCCTAGCACATCTTTTGGGGTTAGTGAAGGAGAATAAGGAAAAACCTTTTATCATCGTTGTGATATCCAAATGACCTTTTAGTTTTGATTTATTATTTTTCCATTCTCTAAATATATCAATGTTAGGATATTACCCTATAAATTTTCCTACCAATGCATTATAAATTCTATAATGAGCTCTTTCCACCATGGAATTAGGGATTTACAAGTTAATGCCTTCTCCTTCAACAAGTATTGTCCCTACTTTGGGTGCTTCATGGTGGTTTGTTGTTCTCATTACCACAAGTCTATCTTCTCAAGTTCATTTTTCATTAGCCACCTTATTTTTACTTTGATATGTTTTATCTCTTAGGTTGGGGGTGTGTGTCCCACCAGGGCCCCTCGTCTCCTTCCTTTTCCTAATTTGCATCAAGCTCATATTTATGTAAATAGAATTCCTACTCGAGGAACATTTTTAAATTTATTTCCATACCTTGTCCCATGATATAACAATGGTTGTGCCAAGTAAGTATTTTTATCATACACATTTCTTAGTATGGGGAGGAATGGTGAATTTTATCAACTCTCTACCCTATTTTCATATTAGTAAATATTTTAGCACATAATTATTATCAATTTAGGATTAGCCTAATTATAACATAATCATATATTTATATTAGGTAGTTGAAGGATTTGACAAGCAATTTTAATAATATTATTGGTTTATGTAGGATTATTTTTACTCATGTGTTTAAGTCATCTTAAGATGACCTCCATTAGTAGTCATGATCTTAATGACATGTTTTTTTTAGTAATTAAAGGAAGGGGACAAAATTAGCACATAAGTGTTCTAATTATTTTTTAGTATGGGTAGGAATGGTGAATTTAATCAACCATTGTGGGCTTCTCACCCTCTATCCTATTTCCTAGTTGGTTTAGCTTTTGGTGCATGTAACTCCTTATAATTCACCATTGTCTCATAATTATTACCAAATTCAGACTGATTTCATAATAAATTCAAATTATTTTGGATTATAATTGGGTGTAATTAAAATTTCTTATAAAAGCCTTTAACTACCTAATGTAAATACATGATTGAGTTGTAATTGAGTTAATCCTCATATTGGTAAGAGATTTGAGATAATGGTGACTTATAAGGCATTACATATACCAAAAGCTTTGATAATGGCTAAAGATACTAGAGGGTAAAAATAAACAACCTAATAGAAATACATGATTAATTTGTAATTGGGTTAATCCTTATATTAGTAAGAGTTGTGAGATAATGGTGACTTATAAGGGATTACATGTACCAAAAGCTTTTTTAATGGAGAAAGAGATTAAAATGTAAGAATTCAAAATCAATTGACTAAATTCATCATTCCTCCCCCTAAAAACTAGAGGTAAGAAGCCCAAAATATTTGACTAAATTCACCATCCCTCATGTTGTTGCTTACACCACATGCCCCATTTTTAGTTACAAATCGGGACCCTCTTTTTCTTGGTTGATCTAAATATTGCTACATCTGGTATAAGGGACATTTCATATTTGAGGGTTTGCTTAAGAGTGGGATTTTTCATCTTTGTGAGTGGTTAAATCTAGTAAATGTATGTGCTTACTATGATCTTCATGGCTAAATCTAGATTTGAGAACTTTTCAATTACAAACTTAGGATATTGAATTAATTTCCATGTGCTAGATGTTTTTTTCATTTTATCATTTGAATCATCTTTCCTCTAAGAATATAATCGAGTCTAAATTTATTTTGACCACTAGGTTGGAGAATATTTAGTTTATTTGAAAAACCTTTGTTTATTCTCCATGTAGTTGGATTTTTAGACCTGTTTTATGCAAATGGATTGATTTATTAAATATTTTATGTTCTTGTTTATTATTTTGACTAAGTCTTTCATGGTAAATATTTTTCTATGCCTTATCCACACATGTAGGTCTAAGTTTCCCATTTTGGCCAAACATCTAATGTCATGTCAAGCCTTTCTAAGCTAAGTGTTGAGCTCTAGGATCCCCATAAGTTTTCCTTAGCCTATTTTATTTATTCAAGTCCTTACCTTAGCCATTTCCTTTATTTTATTGTTAGTGTTTTGATCCCCATATAACCTCCCACTTATTTCTATATAATTATTTTGAAGTTCTAAGCTAGTCCAAAATGTTTCTAAGTAAAAGTTCCTCTGTGCCGAAAGATCATGCTACCTAAAATGATCCTAATGACTCAAATTGGTAGGGTATTTATCAAATTCTAATAGTTTCATGACCTTAAAGGACTAATAGGTCACCATGTGGTGACATCTGGGAGCTTGGGAGCTCAAGATGGTAGAGGATTTGGTAAATTCTAATAGTTTTATGGCCCTAAAGGCCTGAGATGTCACCACATGGTCACACCCTAGGAATTTGAGACCATGGAAACAAGATCTATATATAAACTATATCATAGGACTAGCTCACTAGGATGATTCCATGTGGCATCATCCTATGTACCCATATCATAGACCGAAGTTGATGAGGGACCGTCATGTGGCATCCTGATGATGCTAGCATTCCCTTAAGCTTAAATTTAATGGACATCTAGCCATCACCAAATCATAAACCCTAAACCTTTGGGACAATAAGGACATGCCACTTAGCACTTGAGGGATTAAATTTGATGGTCATCCTAAACATCAAAATTTTCAAAGGCTTAAAGATAATGCTTGGTCTAAAATTTTTATCTAGGACTACTTGGATTTAAATATCTATAAATTTGTTAAGTCTTAGTCTGAATATTATTTTGGAAATACATCAAATTTCCCTTCCCCATGCCATTTCACCTTAGAATTAGGCAAGTTGTCTAATATTCCAAAGTTTTTTGGCTTCTTTTCCTAATAAATCTAATTTATTTCTACTTCATTTTGGAATTAATGGCTAAGTGTTCATATGGTTTCACTTTTTTAGACTTAGTTGATATTGTAAAAATGGGTGAAATCTACTTTAAATTTAGCTTTAGGTTCATTTGAATATGGATCCCTTTCTGTTAAGATTTCATGCCCTTTCAGTTCCATCTCAAGAACTTAACAGTCTAAATTTGAAATAATTAACCATTTTTATTTAAATGTTTAGGGTTATTTGTTTTTCAAAAAATTATCCATTTGAATTCAAAATTGGTGAATATACCCTTTTCCTTTTCTCATAGGTGCTTAGAGTATTTATGATGCCATGTGGTGATCTTTCATAGCCCTAGATGGCCCAAACCTATTCAAAAAGTATTTTTGGCACTTAGCCCATTCTCTAAATTTATCCTAGAGCCATGTGTCAAATTTTCACTTATTTATGACTTAGCATATTCTTCAAAAAAATCTAGAGCCATGTGTCATCTTTCTACTGCTCTATGATAATTAACCATTTCAAATTTAACCAAAAGTATTCAACTCTTTAGATCATTTAGATTCTACTAATTGGAATGATCCTAATGACTTGTTTCCCTGGGTGACTCCATACAAAGTAAAATCCTTTGGGTGAGTGAGTGAGCAGGATTCTACCATGTGTCATGATCCAATGACCCACCACCCCAAGGAGGTCTATACAATCTCATAACACATCAAAGTGTTAGGATATTAGAATGCATCCACTTATCAAGATCTCAGAGCCTAAGATCTTTCTACACATTGAAAAAATAATCAAGCAAGTGAGTGAATGAGATAATTCTATGTGGAATAATCATGTCTTACTGTAGCCAAAGAATAGTCAATTTGGAGGGTACAAAGATAGTCTAAGAAGTATACAAGTAGACTTCATGTCCAAAGGGGTGCGCCTAGTCATCAAAGGGTCATAAAAATTAAAATTGATGCTTATATGGCCCATCATGGCTATCAAACCCTAGGTTTAATTATATTTTAAATCTAGGTACATAGAAATTCAATGATTGGTTCCTCACCAATAAAGAGATACATAAGGTAAATTTGAACCAATGAGAAAATAATAAGTGGCATATTCTAGTGAGTGGGAAAATCTTAAGACTATTTTCAAGTGATCAATAAGTTCCCTACATGGTATTCAGAGCATGGTCAAAGAATATCCAGAATTGATAGTGTTGGACCCCAAATTTTGTAGTAATATATTATATGTTTTGGATCTATAGCATGGAAAATCAAGGGTATGATAATAATGTGTAGGACCTTGGAAAGAGAGAGAGAGAGAGAACAAAATGAAAAAGAGTCATGGATTAATGATGTGGAATATGTTAGCATGGATGCGTAAGTTTTGGAAGACAAAATATAGAAAATAAGGAGAAATAAAAACTACAGGACTCATAAAAGTGCAAGATTATGACAAGGGTATAAGAAGTGGATACGGTTACAAAGTAGTTCATAAAATCTTTAGAGACTAATAAATCACGAATATAATACTAGTTCACAAGAGAGGAAGATCATGAACACAAATATCTATCATAGAGAGAGTATCTAGGGTTTTTAGGCCCAAGTCAAAAGGATTTCATTGTAACATCTCATCATAACTTCATTTTTTAAAATATTTGTTGGCTTGTCATATTTATTTATATTAATGATGTAACCTAAGAGGGGTTTGATTATGTATAAATACCCCTTAGATTTTTTTATAAAGTGTTTTTTAAATTCTTGTGTGTGTGTGTGTGTGTGTGTGTGTGTGTGTGTGTGTGTGTGTGTGTGTGTGTGTGTGTGTGTGTGTGTGTGTGTGTGTGTGTGTGTGTGTGTGTGTGTGTGTGTGTGTGTGTGTGTGTGTGTGTGTGTGTGTGTGTGTGTGTGTGTGTGTGTGTGTGTGTGTAAATGGACAAATAATGTTATTTAAATACCTTTGAAATCATTTTCAATGAAATGAATGGAATTACTATTGTCTATGAATTATGTGTGTTATCTATTTCTATGGTATTAAATGGAAATACCTAGAATGAGTGGAATGAATAAATTGGTTAAATCTAATAGGATGTTTATAGTAATAATGACTTATTATAATTAACCCAAGTGCCTAAGTAAATAGATTTATCTATCCACCACCACACAATAGAATCAATAGGAATCAGTCTTGACTACATGTTTTAGGTGAGAAAATGAGGTCACTACTCACATGATATGCCAGTACACTAGCTCACTAGTTTTTTATTTCTTATAAGCATGTAACTAGTAATTAACTGAGTGAAACTAAGTATAAAACACCCCAACAATTTGCTTATGTTATCAAGACCCATTTGACTTATTAACATGATGGTAAAAATATGTTCAAGAGGTTTTATTTGGAAAACATTGAGCATTAGATTGGTACAGTAGAAGAGAACTTGATAGTACAGTATATTATACCAAGAGACACATGGGTAGAGTAGAATTTATATGATTCTATATATAAAATATCATTTGTAGAATTAAATTCTCACATACATGCTTATTTTTCATCATATGTACATGACCACTCAATAAATTATGGATGGAAAGCACCCTAGTTATTAGAGTGTCAGATAACTTTGGAAAAGTTGAAAACTACTTGGACACCTATGGTGGATGTTTGGTGTAAAGGAACACTCAATAGCTACATTTTATAATACATTGTCTCTACATATTATTCTATGGAGGAAGCACAGTTAAAATTCCTAAGTGAACTACATGGAAGGTATCTAAGATAATTTATTTTAAAAATTAATAAATTTATGGTTGATTTTAGACTTAATAACATCCCCATGGATGGCTAAACTCTCTCATGCTTGAGAAATGTGATTGGTGGGGGAAAAGAAGGGTATACATTAGTATGGGATTATTATTATAATATGGAATTCAATCAATGAGAATTGTAGGATCGTAATTATGATGAGACCATGTGCAAGGCCATGAGAGGTAGATATCCCAAGGGAAAATGGGAGGATAATGGAAGTATTGTGAGAATCAGTAGGAAGTCAAAAAGGCATAGTTAGTACTCCCTAATCATAGGTCTATTCCCTTTATTGGTTCATGTATACATGGAAGATGTAGGACAATAATTGATAATAGTGGAACCAATCTAGATAGGCTTGATTCCCCCACCACATTGCATGTTCATACATCTAAGTTTTATATAATTCTTATAATAAATTAAAATATTGATAGTGTGGAGTCTAAAGCCAAATATAAATTTGAGATTGTAGAATAAACTCTTAAAGTTCAAGTTCAAATTGACCTAGTGAGCTAGTGTATTGTCATATCATGTGAGTAGTGACTACCAAAGCTAGTGTATTGGCATTCTAAGAGCTAGTGTACTGGCATATCATCTAATGGTTTTTTATTTACCATTATTTTTTACCTTTATAGTGTATTTAAGACCTATGCTTCACCTTGGAATGCTAGGTGGACCAAATATAAGTAGTGGGAAAAATACAAGCCCACCTCTATCTAATCAACCTTCCTTAGTGCCCAATATTTCATATGCTCCTATTGTTACAGGAGGAATGTGAGGTAGTATCAGTGGTGGTTCTACTGGAGGTTTAGGAGGATCACAAGGAATTATTGACCCTCTACCATAAGGTTTGGGAGGAAGTGGAGGAGTGAAACCATAAGGTCCACTACAACCACCTAGTCTACCATGAGATGACACTTCATCTTCATAAGTATCAAGGAATGGAGAATGTATCTGAACATGTTCACAAGTGTGAACTCATTTGGTGGGCATGGAGAATAGTTTCTAGTGAGTGAAAAAAACTCAATTTTTAATACCTTATTAGATCACGTGCACAAATGGAATCAAAAGTTTAATCCTCAATAATCTATTATAAAATATGTACTGTATAAAACTACTTTTCTCCAATAATTTTATATCCCTAAGTTTGAGTAAAAATGTATTGTTGCTTTAAAAGATATTAAGTAAGATCTCATTGAGAGTGTATGTACATATGATACTCACTTTAAAACCCTTCTTTCAAATATATATTTTGAAATAAATCATATGCAACATTCCTAATGGTTTTTGGGAAGATTATTACTTCCTTTTTTATGAGCCTTATCCCATAACACCTTTATTGATCCATGTGAGGCACTATAAGCTACCCTCCATGATGAAGTTTTGGTAAGTATAGATACGATAATCAACCCCTTTATCAAGGCCCAAATTAATGATTTAGATTCTTATCTAGAAAAACTTATGACCAATAATGCTCATGACACTCGTAGTTTCCTTTGGTGTGTTGATTGCAAAGTAAAGGGTCATAACAGGAATAATTATCCATGAAGGAATGTTCATGTTGTATTAAATAGTCTTGTGAAATCTAGAAATAATACCATGATATAAAATGTTTTCCCTTGCTTTAGCATTCCACCTAAGCCAAACTTCCACTCTACTATAAAATATGTGATGCATGTACCCATGATACTAATGATTGTTAGGTCATCAATGAGATTCATGTAGCACATGCATGAAGTACATGCCAAAATTTTATATCTAATACACAAGAGACTAGGGGAGTTGATATTTCAAAGGTTGAGGGTTTATAAATGGATGAGGAGGTGGTTTCTTTCCACCCAAGATATGTTACAAGTGTGGATCACTAGACCATTACCAACATGATTGCATGGTCTATCATGTTTATGCCTTCTATAAAAATGAGCATCAACTAGAAGAATGCCCAAACTTGCATGTTTCTATTACTAAAGAATAGAATGAGAATGACACTACAATTATACATGTTACAAAAACTCCAAATGCTCATTGGAGACCAAGCCCTACTATTCCAACAAATGGACCCAAGGTAAATATTACTGCTTGGAGTGGAACTCATTCCCAACCTATTATTTTAAACCCACCTTCTAAAAAGGTTCAACATGTTTAACATCTGAAAGAAGTGTTACATGACAAAATGACCTTGGTATGGAAGATAAAAGGCAAAATTGAGATTTTAAAGGACAAGGATGCTACCATGCATGCCAATATGCAAAAATTTATGATACCCATGGATATAGGGCATGATGAATATTGAGATTTATGAAATTTATTCCTTAGTGAGGGCATCATCCCCCTTATAAATAACTGGTTATGATAAAAAATGATAAAACCTTCAGAGGATCATCATTTAAACTATGCATAGTGACAAGAGACTCATATTTAACCAAATATATAATGTGACAAATATGTTTTTGTAAATACATCCATTAATGGCTAGATAATCCTTGATATCCTAGTTGACACTAACACAAAGGTTAATGTTCTAAGAAAATATGCCTAGAAAAATATGTGGAGCCCCATAATGTAACCTTCCCCATATGTTTTTTTCATGGACAATAAGAATCACGTACTACCTATAAGCATTCTTAAATATTCTACCATCGACATTCTGGGTGTCATGTTCAAGGGTGATTTTGAAGCGATTGAGCTTGCTTAAATTGATGACTTACCTACTCTTTTGGGTAGACCTTGGTGTTATGCCAACAATGTTAACATACATTTTAAGAAGCATTTTATCATCTTTGATAATGACACTTAGTGTGTGGTCATTCTACTAAATAATGATTAAGGACTTCCCTTTATGGAGACTATTGATGTTGATGAGGATCTTAACACAATTTATAACATCACTACCTAAGGAAATGAAAATGTGGATCCTAATCCTAATGGCATCTTACAATAGGAAGATGCACAATCCATTTCATACACTACCAATATTGATTGAAACTAGTGGGATTAAGGTGCATATGATATTACAAGTCATGTTTGTGGTGTATTTGATGGTTGATTAAATTCCTCACATAAAGTATCTTAGTGTTGCAAAAATGTTTGCCTCATTGGTCTTCCACCCTTAAAGTTGGACCATGCACCTCGATTGCATGGTTAAACTAAGGTTAGGGAATATTTATAGTAATAGGAAGAATATTATGTTAATAAGGATGAATGTTTGTGTATGCTCAATTTTTTTAAGGAATAAATTCTTGATGGTGTTCTACTCATCAATACCAATTGCACACATGGGAACAAATATGTGTTTCCATGCACTATCACTTCCACAATGATAACCACATTTATGCCATTCAAATTTATGATGATATTGCTTTTCTATAAGACCATATAAAAGCCTATAAAAGACTTTAGAATGTCAAGGAAACATTTTCACTAGAATTTTTATGGATTCATATCTTTTATTATACTTTATGTGCCTAGGATAGGCTGTGGTACATCCATAACTAAAACCATAGGGAGGTGGATACCTATAATCACATGACACATGGTCGATTTATAACATTTTAATTTTCTTTTCCAAGAATTGATTTACATTTATCCATATAACTAATCCATCAAGTAGTTGTAGGAGATCAGACACTAGTTGAAGACCACATATGACACATGCACGACGTACCTAAGGATAACCTGGCCATATTTTAAGAACCCAATACTCATATATTACACTATTAGATTATAACTCTCAATATAAACATTCCTATCAAGAAAAAATACATAAGGTAAAGAAAAAGGTTATGTATCAGGTTGATGAGGTTACTAGTTTAGATCCAATAGAAAAAACATTCAACCACTTACATCTGTATACAAATTATGGAATACATGATGTCAGGGATACTATGTAGTCTGACAAGAAACCATATTCTACACCACTCCAAACAATTTAGCATAATATTGGTGTAGACACTATAAATTTACACCATTTTATTACTACTAAATGTGTTTTACCAGTTTCTATCCTTTTTACACTAGTTAATGTAATTTTATCATTTATCATCTTATATTACATAATCAACCTAATTAATCACCTTTTTACCTAAGTAACTAAGTAACCATCCCTAAATCTAGTAAAATCTCCCTAAGCTTATTAGAGGTAAGTTTTTTTAACTCCTTAATAACTTATAACTTGGGCCTCATTAAAAACCACCCTACACTAAGTTTAATCTCATAATTTGGAGTTATTGGAAAAAACAAGTTAAACTTGGACTAGATCGATACCAATCCCCATGATAAAGATTGATCCTATTAGGATTGACATTGATTTATACTCATTTTGTCCTCAGGCTAAAGGATCCTAAATTTTCACACTAAAATGCTAAAGAAATTACACTAGAGTATTATGGAAGAACACCATCCCTCTTTTAGCCCATTTATACTTAGTCTAAGGTCAATCACATCCCTATCAATGAGATATTTTCTACATCACAGGAAGCAATTTTAGAGGTAATTATGTTGTCTATTTGAGTTCATTCTAATTATTATATTATTTTTTTAAATTCTATTTATCATCCTTAATCTATTTATATAAATTAGTAATTAGTTCTTAAGATAGTCAAAATCTCTTAAAACCCACCTATAGGCCCCATTTGGAGTTTTATGTATCCATTATTAGGATCTATAATGGTTCTTTATATGGATTGACATCAATTTTAGAATCAATACCAATTTTGAGATAATCAGCATTGATCCTTGTGTTTTTATTTCTATCTGTAACCTGAGACTAGTTTAGCTGTCCTAAGTGATTCTAATTTTATATCTCAAAGTCTTGAAATCATGCATTTCTATGTATAAATGACCTTGACTAGTGTTATGCATGAAATGGTTTCAATATATGACTTACCTATAGTTCTTCACCCATTAATCACTGATCAAAGTGACATCTCCTTTGAGTTAGGACTTTGTGCAATCATCTTTACCCTAACTCTAGAAACCATCATCGAGTAACTAGAAGTAATTCAATAAAAATAAGACTTATCTATAACATATCAGATTGAATTATTTGATAATATATATGCATTAGATTAATTTATTTCATTTTAGTGTCATATCTTATCATTATATTATTCAATTGATTGCATAAAATAGTGGCCTGACATCCCTCTAAGGAAGTGTATTACTACTTATAATTGATCTTACATTAGGTAATCCACTCATCTATCATATTAATCCAAAATTTTCCATGTTATCTCTTATGTGTAGGTAGTCCTTCCTAGCCAAAAAGGATCTCCCACCCCATTAGATCAATGGTGTACATCCCATCATAGGTATTCATTTTTAAACCCTATATCATTTCTATTTTTAGTAAGTTTATTTTATTAGGAAAAATGAACCAAAAAATACTAAAAAAATTTATCATCCCTGATGGGACCCCTAAGGTCTCATGATATTTCATTGTGAAATCATTCATTATTTACATTTCTTGATTATTTGCTTTCATTCAAAAGAAAAAAATACAAAAATAATTGCTTTCCTTTTTAAAGTTTAAAAAGAATTTCATTCATCCTTTGCTTATTTAGATAATCCACATAAATTAATCTAGGTAGATTAATACATCATTATAGTCACACTTTCTCACACATGACCAAACCAAAGTAATCCTAAAACAAGCATCAAAACATTTTCCTACCAAAGGTGGACCAGCTTGGATTTCATCACCAAGTGGAAAACTGAATTGGTGTAACAATTGAGTATAAAAATTATGGCAAAGAAGTATAAAGGCAAATCACCTAACACCCTTATCACTATGGTGTATGAAGTAAGGGAGTAGGCCCTTATACCAAGCCATGTACTTCCTTCTAATATGAAATTAGGCCTCAATGTACGTTTGTGTATATAGAGGTTCCCATCCTTAAACAAAACCCAAAACCATCTTTAGAATACTATTTCTTAGTACTCCCATTAACCTTTTTCCTCTATCACATTCTAAATTTATTCTCTTAAAAAATAAAAATAAAAAATTAAGCACATTTAGTAGTGTATGCATTTGCTTTCACTAAAATGAGATAATCAAAGAATATTATGTGCCTTTGCATTTTATTTCCTTATTTCTTTTTGGTGTTACATGGTTTTGATGTGATATTAGTTGCTAAAATAAACTAAATATCCTACCTCATCCTCATCCATGGAGAACACCCAAAGTCCTCCCAGCTCTCCTAAATCCATGGGGGAAGGAATTCACTAGTTTTATATCTAGGGAGACCTAGAGTTTGCTAGTATATTGGATAGTAATCTAATTTCCCTTAATCATTACCTTAATACTCAATCCATACATATTCTATTTTCCCCTCAAACACAATCTTCTATAATTATTTTTGGCATGCCCTTGAAGAACCTAAAGGACTTACAATAGATATGGTTTCATCTCTCAATAGTCCTCCTCTAATGTGTTCAGATACCAACATATCACAACCCTTTAATAATTCACCCCCACTGGTATCTAGTAACCCTTCTTCAACTATCACCCAAGCCCAAAACATTACTACACCTCAACTTAAACTTACTCTACTACCCACTAATTCACCCAAAAACTTAGTAATTTCAATCCTTGAAACTCTCCCACCTATACAAACTAACATAGCTTCTAATCCTTAAACCTAACCTTTATAATAAGTCCCTTAAGTTAGCCTCTTTAGTAGTATATCCCATTGACAACTCAATACATAAATCCATCATAAACCCTTGGATCCACTTACCTTCACTCATCCCCACAAAAATTATACCCTTTAAATTCCCATAGTATGTGGTAGCATCCCAACCTATTATATCCACTTATGTTGGTTATCCCTTGTCCCAACCATTTTCTACTCTATTCCCTACCAATCAACACCCACAACAAAATGTCTTAAGGGGTATTCCTCAATATAATACTTAGTTTGACCTTATGAACATCTTTATTAATATGATGGAAAATATAGAATCCTCTATCTCCATGTAAAAAAATATGCTCACATATGATCAAATTTGTAATGAACCCATGAATCTAGACGTCCATATTAGGCCATACCTGTCACAAGGGGAACTTATAAACTTTATGAAATTTCAAAATAAGGAAGATCCTCGGTAATACATTATACTATTTAGACACACTTGTTATCTCATATATCCTAATGACACTCTCCTCCTAAGGACATTTCTCATATCATTAGCTTGACTAGCCTTAGATTGGTATAACTCTATCCCTTAACACTCCTTGTTCTCTTTTGGTAAACTGGCCCAAATCATTTTAGTTCCATTAACATCAAAAGTGACCATGACCAACCTCTATGCCATTAGACAATTATATGATGAGTCCATTGCCAATTTCTTGGCTAGATGGAAAAAATTTATAAACCAACTTACTTTCTCCCTTCCTCAACTAGAATTCATCAAATTATTTGTGAGATCATGTGCTAAGTATATCTCATCAACATTAAAAGTTCAATAATTTAAGACTTTTTATTAAGCCTTTTCCATGGCTTGTAAACTAGAAATTCAATCCTTAGAGGAAGGAAATGTAAATTTTTGTAATAATAACCTCAAACTCGATCCCTCCAAATAGACTAATAATACCAAAACTAAAGTCACTACTAATACTATTATCTTAAAATCAGCACCACCATAGAAAAAGATCCAATCCAAATCTTCTACCTCCAAAATGAACCCATAAAAACATCTAACATAGTTTCCTCCTTAGTAATACACACCCTTAAGGAGTTGTATGCTTCTATTTTATACAATCTCTTAAAATCCTATATTATCAAGATTCCTCCAGTTAGAACCCTTGATGATTCTAACCCCAAGCCTAGTTGGTACAAATAAAATGACTTATGCATCTATCATTGTGTACCTGGTCATGATGTTAATAGGTGTCGGTACTTCAAAGGTCTAGTTCAAAACCTTATCAACCAAGGGGAATTATAGTTAGATAATCCTAATGTTCTACCTAATCAATCCATATATATATTTAGGAAACCATTCTCCAACCATTCTACATCTAATTTCATAAAATCAAACTCAAGATGCACTTTAGATCATGAGACTCATGTGATAAGTACAATCCATGATCAAATTTTGCTTAAAGAAGTTGGTAATGCTTTTGATTCACCTTCTAAAATAGTTAGGATCCCAAATAGCCTCACATGAGATTTTTTTAAACCATCTGAGCTGGCTAGATCTATTCCTAATTTTTACTTAGTTTTTTTTTATCTCATTATTTGGGATCCTCTTGAGGAAATTTTACTTAAGCCTATTCAAGGTAATCAACCAAAAACAAAGGATGAGAAATATATTAATAAAGATACTTTTTTGGATATACTAGAAGATATTCATGCTACTCCTTTAGTTGTTACAACACCTTTATATATCATACCCATTCCCTCTAGCTTACTCCCTCTTGAGATGTCTGCTACATTACATCGACCAACTCCAAAACTAGCCTCCCTTATAGCTTAGGCTGACCCAAATATTGTAAAAAGAGAACTAACATAAGTGTTTCAAGAAGTCGAAACAAAAACCTTGGCTCATCATGAGGTAAATTCTTAAAACATACATCAATAATAATTGAGCTCCCTAAAGAGGATATCCCTACTACTTTAGACCAAACTCAAAAAGGTAAAATGGTTTTGCCACCAATTTAAACTAGAGAATCCATATTAGGACCTCATCCTTTGGTGAAACCAAAAACCACCATTATTTAATCTTATTCTAAGAAGAATAAATCAATACAAAGGGGTCTTTTCATAGTAATAATGCCAATACATATTCCCTTAAGTCATTATTACCCTCAAAATTTTAGTGTAAGGTCTTATTCCAAGCATAAAGTACCTTCTATGGGAAATATTTAAACAATCAATTTGAGGAATCAAGACATGAAAGCAAGTGTATCTCTCATGCCAATGCCTCATAAGGTATAAAAACCCAACCAAGATCCATTATGGGAGTATTACTCTAATATTCTTGATCAACTCCTTCAAACCTCCCTTATGACACTACCACCTATAAAGCCTATTAACCCTCATACTCAAAAATTGACATGGTATAGGGAAAGGAAGAAATGTGCTTACCATCAAATAATAGGACATGATACTAAAAGTTGTAATGTGTTAAAAGTTGTAGTCCAAAATTTATTAGAATATGATGATCTTTTAATGAAACAATTTGGACATGATTATCCTCATAGTCAAACTACTAGAGTCACGACCACCATGGGAACTAGTACATTATCAAGAAGGTCAGAACAAGATTCAAAGGAATATATAACCTCTAATGAAACTCAGTATCTATAACATCCCCATTGGTATCTACTTATAATAATGTGATTTTTTTAAACAACATATTATTTCATTATATTTCACCATGAGAATCTAATTAGTGGTCTAGATAAAACACTCTAAGTATGTTAACCATAAAATAATCATGTAACATCTACCTATTATTTATCACTACCATCATATGAAACAAAACATAATTGAATAAGGAAAGTAATTACAAATTTCCATCTACAGTGGGTACATATATATAGACATTATTGTTAATGTACAATGAGTAAATAATTACATTTCATTAAGCATAATGTTTCAATAATAATAAATACAATACAAGATACAAGGCTCCACAAAGCATGATTTTCTCAAACTCTAGTATCTATGGTAATCTTAAGTTTAGTCTCCAAATAAAGTACTATTTTGGGGAGGGAGAGCATCATCTGAGCACTTCTTCACACCAAACATGGACCATCAATACCCCACACCATCCCCCATCAGGAAATGGCCCTCCTTTCATGGATGAGTAGATAGTGATGGTGCAAGAATATAAAGAGACAATTGTTAGTAATTTTACATATCAAGTTCAAATTACTACCCCTATCATTTGAAACTTTTCTAAATTAAGTCATTAGCCCTTTATGCTAGTTAAATCAAGGAATTGTAGCCTAAAAATGCAATTTATGAGCAAAAAATGTCAAAAATGTATTTTAAAAGTTATTAAATTGTCCAATTTATCTTTGATAATGTTAAAAATCATGAAAATAGCCTATGTCTAAAATTTCAAGTCATGAAAAGGTGTTTTCATGTCTTAATAGCCCAAAAAGGCCCAAAATAGCCCACACGTGCTAATTTATAAGTTTAAAACATGAAAATAGTTTATAAAAGTCTAAATTTGAATTATTGGCACGTTAATATTCTAAAGACTTATTTTCAAGTAGTGGAAAGTGAAAGTTCTCTTTTAAACGGCTAAAATAAGCATTTTTTCTTCATTCTGTAAGTAATAGTACATACAAATTCCATACAGATAAGGTAGGAGGAGTAGATTTCAAGGAATACTCAAGATTCATAATAAATTTCATGGCAATTCATGGACATACAGGCCCTAAACCAATCCTCTTTTGGTACTTTACTTGTTGGCATAAAGGGACCTACCTATAGGTTTTATGATGGTATAATCTGTTGAGGAAGGGTAGAGCTATAAAATTTGGGGTGAAAAAACTAGACTCAGAGGGATCCCAAATGGTCTAAGTGGTTTTTAAATTGGATTATCTAGGCTCATGAACCATTTATTTGAATATAGGTCAATTTATACTACCTTTCAACTAGAAAGGCAATCAATTTTCTCCACTCTCTCCTCACCTGGGTAGAGTTTTAGGGAAATTCAAATTATTCCAGGATAATGGGAAATTTTTATACCTATATATGTCCTTTTGAATCTATTCCCCATGCAATTCAAGGTCAAACAAAGGTCACAAACTCAGCTAGTCAAAGAAAGAGTAGTATGAGCTTCAAAGGTGAATTGTATGGTCATGGAAGGAGATGGTAGCTTCAAATTTTTAATAAAGTTTATTAGCAGGGTCTATATCATTTTTATCAATATTTTTAATCATAATATCTCCAATTTTCATGACCATTAATCCTATCTCCATGCTCTCAAAATGCTTGAGGAGGCTCATATTAGCATATGTTAAGGTTTCTTTGCAAATTTTAAGGTTTTTGTAGAAAACAAGGTTTGGATTTGACCCACTTTCTCTCCTCCAATGATTTTCATAGTCATGTGATGATATGATGATTATTTTGTGTTTGCATATGAACCATTTTATAGTTTTTCTCATACTTATTTATGCCTATTTCCACCACCATCACATTCATCCCCATCTCACTGCCATTCTCAACCATATCATTGTGTTTTCACCTTCATTCCACCCTCCATCATATGTTATCATCATCTTTCCACTCTTATCACCCTAAAACCACACCTCAATATCCATATTTTCATTGTTAAGGAAGGCCAAAGGTTAATGAAACATGCTACATGATCTAAAGGAGAATATAGACTAATTGAAGCATCAAGTTATGGTGAAATGACCCCCTACAATAGAGTTTATACAGTCAAAAGGTGAGAGATGAAGGTTCATTTCCTATTTTAAAGGTGAAGGAAAGTTACTTGAATGCTAAGCAAAAAAAGAGACCACTTACATAGGAGAACTAAAATTTTGATAAATAACCATTAAATCATGAAGAGGGTAGTTTATGGGCCATTCAAGGTGACATATAATCATGATAGTGTACTTACAGGCATGTGCCTTATGGACAAATCCTACAAAGATCCTACAGGCACTCACAAGCTCAAGAACTAGTTGATCATAACATATACATAGTAGATGATGACCTTATGATGGAGAATATTTGGGCATATCACAAACTTCAAGAGGGTCTTTATGGAGATAAAGTTACCTATAGCCTTAAGTGCACCTATAGGTATGCGTCACATTCCAAGGAGGCCTAATTGTATATGTTTTAGATCTCAAAGGGTTTTTTAGAAAGTGAGTGTGTAGTAACAAATACAGGCTTATTTTGAAATAGACTACCACATGAACAAACATGGATTTTTCAAGTTTCCAACAAACCTAGAATAAGGAAAACTATATACAGGTCAGTGTCACAATTAAGCATTAAAAGAAGGCTTAAATATATTTGGTTTATGGTGACATTATTTAGTGAAAAAGGACTCATGGAAGTAAGGAAATGACCTAGATGAGGTCAAAGATCATAAATAAATTTAAAGGGTTTCTAGCACTAAATAAAGCACCAACTACATCTAGAAACCCTACCTATAGCCTATATAAGATCACCTACAACCTTTCCCTAAGAAGCTATAGCCATGGTAGTATGATGAATCCAATGAAACCCTAGGTTAAATTTGAAAAATAATGGAATCTTTAGTTTTGATGGGGAATGATAAGAAGGATGAAAGTATGCTAGTAGTCCTTGGAGGTTTGTGGTTTCAACACCAAAGCACTTCAAATTAGTTTCATGTCCACACACTCAAGGTAAGCTATAGCTAGGTAAGGGTTTGATGACCTAAGAAACCCATCAAAGAGGTTGAGGGAATAAGCATTGCCAAATCAAGAAGTAAAGTGGCAAGATTGATCTCATCCAAGTTCATGATAGCAAAGAAAGGGTAGGTTTCTTTCCAAAGAAGGTACCCTGTAGCCCAAGTACATTCTCTTTCTACAGGCCTATGCCACTCAAAACTTCCACCTATAGTAAAATAATTTTGATCACTTCAAGAATATTTTTGATCATCAAAGTAAAATCAAGTATGAGTTAGAATTTTCATGAAGTGATCAAAAGGGATCAACTTAAGGACAAGCAAAACCCACCTACATCCACCACAATTTCAAGCTACAACTAACCCTAAGCATGCTACATCAAGGGCAAACATCATGATCTTGAGAGGAATGGAAAAATATAAAAGTGTTATAAGCTTGTTTTGAGATCATTTTGGTAATTCATAAAATCCTCATGCTTCCATCACTTTAGACGGACGCTCTAGACACTCACACAGGTTCCCAATCTATACAAGGACTAATGAATACAACATACATAGGTAATTATTTTATTTTTCTATAAAAACCAATACTTGGTGACTAATAGGATAAACCAAGGAATGAATAACAAAATTAAGAGGGTCATGAAAATTATATGGAGTTTTAAAACCCAATGTAACCCTATAGGTCTAAGAGGATAAATGAACTACAATAAGCCACCCAAAGAGCCACCTACAGCCAAGTAGGTTTTGAGTCAATTCAATAGGCCTATCAAGGTATATGAAGAGTATGCCTCAATCTAGGGTTTTAAAAATATACTAATGTAACATTTAAGGTATAAAATATCAAGAGAAAAGTATAAAAAAAGACTTATGGACACTAAATACACCTACAGGCCTACCTCTAGGCTCTACCTAGCAGGTTTGACCTAACAATTTCAAAAGAAACCCTCCTAAGAGCATGAAGATTTTTTGAAAGAGGTAATTATGAGATGGATATCCCCAACATATTTTCAAGGACAAATGGACATTAAAGACCAAGAAAGACTTAAAAAGAGATATAAATGTAATCAAAATCATGCTACCTTCAGCCATCATAAAGAGAGATTAGAGTCATAGTGATCACAGAGGGTTAAAAGATGCAACCCTAGGCCAAGAAAGTAACTAAGCTAAATAAGTGAACTAGTTAAGAGTTTTTGAGGAGGAAGAAGTATCATATATTTTTTGGAGGCTTTTAATCACTAAATCAAGCATCACTTACAGCCAAAAAAAGCAACCTATAGTCCTTCTTAGCCTACAGTTCATTCATAATGAGCTTAAATGCAAGATTATCAAGAGAGAGGGTTTTAGGTTTCAAGATAGTTATGAAACTTATTTATACTTTTTTAATAATCATAGACTCCTATACTTCACATTTAACCTTATTAAGGTCTAAGTCTTGTACTTGGTCCGTACAAATGTGGCAATGCAAACACAGTCATTTGAAGCAAGCCTAATTTAAGGGGTTCCTAATGAGTTATCCTATACAAGTCAATGAAAATTCACAATAAAAACTTGATAAAATCTGATGATACAATTCCAAATCAATATTTAAGATGACATTACAAGTACATTATACGAAATATGTCATTTTTGAAGCTTATTTGCCTTATTTGAGGGTTTAAACATGCTTGAAAATAGGGGTAGAAGATATTTCCAAATTATTGAAATGGAATTTTGAGATAATTAATTATTAATTTAGAATTTAAAACCTCCAAATACCATGAATACACCTTCATTACACCAAAACTCAATCAAATATGTACACAGTCTATGCATTAGGGGTCAATTTTGAAGGAAATTAAGGATTTCATGAGCTACAAGGAGAGTTAGGACTTGAAAGTTGATTCATAGGGTCATAATTACTTGAATAATATTTTTAAAAAAATTAAATTAAATTTTATGAGTAGAGATACTCGTTGTTTTGTGACAGTCATCAGCATGTCTGTTTGGGATCACCATTAGAGTAGGCATCGTTCTAGAGTTCCACAAAAGTTTATAAGCTCAAGTGAAAGTTTTAAAAGAATGTAATTATGTTTATAAATCATAATAAAACCTTTAAATATTTTTAAAATTCCAAACTATATTCAAACCACGCTCATTCAAGCTTTTGCAAGCAAACAGGCATATAGGTGAAAAGGGTTTTTTTTAATTTTCAAGTAAAATATACTTTCAAAGTGTTTTTATAGAAAGGTAAAAGTAATATGATTATTATTTTAGGATTTTTTAATTATTTTAATAATATTTTTAATCTTGGTGAAGATTTTCACTTTTGCAGTTTTAGACACCCTTTCAAGCCTCCTGTTCAAACGCTCATATTGTTTACCACGTGTGGAGTTTAGTTGAACACTATTTGTATGTTTTTATTAACCATATTTAATTATAATTAATTATAAATTTAGATAATTTAATTTTATTTTCTTTATGAACAATCATTAATAGCGTAGGAAACCTAGAATGCAGGCTAAACCCTATAGGCAAATTTCCTCCACGTGGTAACTTTTCATATATTTTGCATGGGAACACAATATTTTTAGGGATGTTAGGTGGATTATTTTATATGAATAAATGTAAATATTTTTTTATTTTGAGGTCTGTACTTCATGAATCATCATTTTAAATATTCAACTTTAAACCCCTCCTAAACCCTCAAAACACTAGTTTTGTAAAAAGTTGATTTTCTTGCCATAAAATCATCATGGATCAACCTATAAACTTTTTAAACATTAATTAAACTCATATATTATTTCATAAATGTAAATTTTATGTATGGATCTATACAGATGAGGTAAAAAATCATGTTTTTTTATATAAAAAAGAATGTAAAGTGATGTACAGAGTAGTTCAATGGAATATAATAAATGGATATCGATGCCTGAGACTTTTTATTCATAATAAAATATTTATTTGATCATAATTCATCCTATAAGTTCTCCTAATAACTCAATCAAAATGGCCAGTCTGTAGAAAAATTGAGCAAAATAGGCCTAGTCAATAATATTGACTGAATGGCAAGAGTTTTTTGGTGGAGGAAAGTTTTTCTAGATCTAATTCATTGTTTTTTTAGGTTTAATAGATCTTATTGTATTTTTAATATATTTCAAATGCACATATTATATTTTAGGCCTATTTGGTCTAACAAACCTTATTGGTCAAATGGTCAACTTGAAGTTTGGCATTGAAATAAGCTAACTAGGAGTTCAAAATGAGTTTTCATTCCAATTTTATGCTATTTAATGGATATTAATGCACATCTTCATCCTTCAAGGTCTATTTTCATGCAAGGTGGAGTTAGTTGGAGTTGACTAGTCAAATCTTATCATGCATCTTCCTTGATTTTCATGCAAAGAGGGACATTCTCATGTTTCAAATCAGCTTCCAAATCAATTCAAGTAGAGTTATTCATCCAATATTTGGCATATAAATCCATGGATGAGGAGTATCTTACTTATCAAATGGGTGCCACCACCTTATTCCTTTGCCAAGATTGAGAATCATGTAATTTTCATGGAGTTTTGAGTTTTTTGATGATTTGTTTGATTATTATAAAAGGAGTTAGTCTTTGGTTAACTAACCAAGAATAATTCTTATTTCCTTTCAACACAAAAATTGTTGGAAGTTAGGTTTTAGACATATATATTGGATTTTTCAAGCCATTTTTCATAATTCTTAGTGCTAAAGAAGAAACTGTATTCTGGACCATACATCAATAAAGGAGATTTTTTTTATTTTTCATATGAGTTTTAATAAAGAATAGAGAGTAATTTATTGTGTATCATCACATAAGTGGGATTATATCCCTTTTTGGTAGGTCCCTTCCTCACCTATTTCTTTCTATCTCACCTTCTATAGGTTATTTGAAGAGGTACAAAAGGAATTTTATAATCCAAAATTCTTTCAATATTTCATCTAAAATACTTATTCTTAGGGGAAATCTAGGACTTTTTATTGATTTATATGCATTCATTAGTTTCAATATATTCTAAATGATATAATCAATTCAGGTTCATCACCCCATTAGATAGGATTTCCCTTCAGCTTCCCCTTCCCCTTTTCATCCTAAAATAACAATAATTTAGTTTTAATAGATAAATCTTAAGGGAACCAACCCTCTCTGGAGGTTCTTCTTAGTATAGAGTCACTCACACTTTGAGAAGTTCTAATTGTATCAGCTAGAGTGAGGGTGTGTTTTTCACATCTTCAAGTAGGGGGCACTCTAGAGTGATAACAACAAGCTATTACCCATGTGTTGTAATATTTATAATACATGATGTGTACCATAAAGAAAGTACATTCTAATATTATATCTCAAAAACATGTAAATCATACATATGAAATAACAATGTCTAACAAACATTATTTTGGCCAAATTTTTCAATAGTTATTGATCTTTAAGATTAGTCAAATTCATACACACCACTTGATCAAATTACCCTCATCTGGCATTAATGATTTTAATAAGCTAGTGAAGTCTATCTCACTACTTACTTAGTACTAGCAATATGAGATTTAGTTAATATAAATATAACCAATAGATTCATACATATTACTTCCTACTAGTAAGCATCAAAAATGCTAAACACAAGAATAATCAAAATGCATAAATTATTCCATCAAGTATATGAATGAATCTCCACTATATTATTTATCACATAGCATAATAATTATAATTTATACCAATTGGATATAATATATATTTAGATTGCAAGTTTTTAACTTCCTTAAGTAGATTCAATTATAATGTACTCTATGATGACTGATAATATCATAGTCCATTATATATATATATATATATATATATATATATATATATATATATATATATATATATATACCAACCATTACTCAATTATAAATAACCAATCATAACAATTTTAGAGAATCAAATAACTAATAAACCAAGTTATATTTTTCATGAACATAATCTCTCATTTATATGTATTTTTATGTTTTTACGAGACTATATTTATTTAGATATAGTTTCCTGACCCTCGAGATCATATGAATTTTTTTTAACAGTCAATAAAATAATAGTTATAGGCACACAACCCAATACACCAATTTATTTTATATATTTATATGAATACCTAAGTTCATATATAATTCCTATATATATGCCCTTATACATATTAACTATATTCATACTATGTTTCACATATAAATACTCAATAATATATAAATATTGTATATAAAGGTCAACAACCATTTATGATTCTAACCAAAGACTTAATATCATTTCAACAATCATTATACTTTTCATATACACAAAATAGATTGATGATCTATTATAAGATATTAATATTCTTGTATTTAGCTACCGAACCAATATAATTACCCACCATTATAATACCTTTATTTAATAGCTAATTGATTTAGACTTAGTTATTAGGGTGAATAGTGACAACATTTATTTTAAGCATCCCATACCACTTACATGAAATATTATCTCGAATCACATAATTATTTTAGTTTCCCACTATTTAATATCATCTTAGTTTCCCTTTGTTTAAGTTTTGAATCTTCATAATCTAGACTAACTATAATTTAATTATGACTCAAGGTTCATATTGATTCAAATAATTTGATCAATTCTTCACTTAGTTTATGATCAAGTAGTGAATTATTTTCATTTAGTTCTAATACCTATATAATGATTTGATTTCAAGATATAATTCATTTTTGTTTTTCTATCAATGCCACTTTAGACATTTATTCAATCTCTTCACAAAACTAAAATGTATAAAGAAAAAAAATTACCAAATAAATCAATATAAAGAAAAAAAATTTACCAAATGAAATATAAATATTTTCATGATTCCATTGGGCTTTGAGGATCAAGAAGGAAAAATAAATAAATAATCAAGAAAAGGGTTTAAATGAGTTAATGCTCACCTAGAGAGTGGGGCGACTAGTGATTAATGAAAATCCACATAAGAAATGGTGCAATAGTCAAAAAATAAGAAACTGTGAATAAAATATGGCAAAAGATTCAACTTAGGTGGACAATTTAGTTTGGCATTTATAGCATAATTACCAAAGGTTCCTTGTCTTTTCCTATTTCTAGATGAACCTTCCTAGACAAATGGCATCATAGTATGGCAAGTGTATGGGAGTGAAATGAATAAATTTATTGATTATTAATTCTAAAAAGGGGGTGTAACAACTATAAGGTAAGAAAAGTCTAATATTAGCAATTGTTTTCTTTCAAAAATTTGAATCTGAATCCATATATCGAGTAGTAAAGAGATGAAGGTATGTAGCTAGGTGTAGAAGACAGAACTGGGATGCCATAACTAGGAACAAAAATCTAGTTTTAATTTGTTTGGGCTTTGATATACAATAAAATTTTAAATTAAGTATTAAAATATTTTCTTTGATTATAGTTGTATGAGCTAAATGATATTATTTTTCCAGAATTACGCTAAGGTTATGATAATATTCTTTTTTGATCTAATAATTACTATTCTTTTTAATTTTGGTTTGGTTTTATTTGTGGTCACACAACTCTTCAAACATAGATTACAATGATATCAAGGCATTTAAATCTACACACAGTTTACTATATCTATATACACATAATTTTAGACAAACATCTATCTGGGTATATATATAATATAATTTCCATAACAAAACTCAATCTCTATATAAATCAAACCATCTATATAGTACTATGTATTTTAAATGCTAAGCAGGCTTCAAAATAAGTAATACACAGGATATATATATATACATATATATATATATATATATATATATATATATATATATTGATTTTTATGTTCCCCAAATCACTCAAGTTTTGAATTTATCAAAAGACACACATTCATACTTATATATTTCATCACTATTTTTAAATGATGAACACACAAATTTTTATATCAATGCTATTTATTCCTCAATTTAACTTAAATTCCACACCATATTTAATATCATTGACTACCTCACAAAATCTTCCAAAATGAAATGAACTAGAAGGTCCTTCGCATGGATCCCCCTCTCTTCTCTTGTATGTGTCATATCCTTTTCTCTAGTGCAAGCTCTCTTTTCTTCAAGTATGCCTCTTTATCATTATTTATCATGTAATTAAAAAGCTCCTTAGTTTCTATTTTTCTACAAACTTCCCCAAGTTTCAAATCTTTCTAATTTTCTCTAATTTTTCATTCTCTTTAAAGCCTGTTATTTCTCCTTTTTCCTTTTTGTGTTTTATTTGCATTTTTCCTATATATATATATATATATATATATATATATATATATATATATATATATATATATATATATATATATATATATATATATTTCTAATTATATTTCAATATAATATAATTGCTTTATTTTTTTAATTTCTTAATTATAAAAATCCATTAAAATATAGTTTTGTTCCATCATCATGACTTAATGATAATATGATTAATATAAAGTCAATTATATTCCTTTATCAAAAATGGTAAATCACACACTATTATACCAATCCACATTATAACAACATAATTTTTGTGTTATTACTATGTTATATAGATTATCTAATGACTTTTGTTATCTATTTATATTAAGGAATTAATTCATATAATTATATTCCTAAATATCATAAAGATAACTAGTTAACATTTCAAAGACATGAGGGTTAGTCTATTTACGGTAGTACCAAATACTACTTACTCAAATTTACATTCTTAAAAAACATTAATAATCATGAATACAATGACACAACATAAACTCATAGTAAAATTATACATCTAATCTACTTATAATAACCACAACATAATCATAGAAGATTAATTTCTCAAAATCATTAAACTAAGCTAATACACAATTAACATGCATAAATAATTATCTAAATGCATAAAACATCAAAAATGTATTAATACTAACAATTCAACTATGAATTTAATGTGTAATATTTATCATGGTATGTGCATGGGTTTTATCCCTTCCTCTATCATCCCCTAACACCTCCATCTATGTTACTCTCTCCAATGATGCTCTTCCTCCATAATGCTTTGAGGGATCAATCTATTATGCATCAAACTCATGATAAGAAGGTAGTTATTCCATAACATCATGACATATGTCATAAAATACTTCTCTAATATCAAATCATCATGATCACAATGTAAAGAATAGACCATACAGATAGCTCATAGAAATTAAATAATGTAATAAAAAAACATATAATAATCCCATAATATCATATGACTTACAACTTAGTTGAATAAAATCAAATCAAATTACCAACCATAAAAATTCATGCAAAATCAAGTAAATTTTCTTAGTGAGAAATTAGGATGTAATAGTATCAATCCTTATTAAACCATCTAAACTCAGATGATTCTAGAAACACATCAAACCCACCATTATTTCTAATAGACATAATACACATGGCCACTCAATCCCAGACATAGGGTTATAAAACCTAAAATCCCAACAAAGCTAAGGTGACTATTACAAAAGCTCCTCCTTCTATCATAGATAATCCTATAATGCCCATTCAAAAATCTAAGGTTTTTATTCTAGGAAAAGCATAGAATAATAATTCTTTAGAGTTGATATAGATATTAATTCTAAAATAACTCCACCAGCTTCTCGTTAACACATATTTATACGAACTTATCTAAAATTCTTCACAACATCATGAAGTAATGAAAGAGGCCTTAAAAGCCACCCAAATACAATTAGATGAACCTTAGCCTCTATCATATGTCATTAGATCCTTTTAAATGTCATCATCTATCATGTTTAATGATTTTAAAATATCCCCATTATAACCCGATGACTAAGACCCACCATTATTTATCACTGCCCAAGTGAATCAAAAACAAATCAAAAGGGTTATTATTGACAATGGAGCTAGTATAAATATTATCTCACACACTTTTAGGCAACTCTAGCTACCATAAACTATTATAACTCAATCTCTATTCATTTTATGAGCATCTAATGACATTATTGCCCCAATATTAGGTATAGTCATCATCCCCATCCAAGTAGGTATATGTACCCTCCCAGATTTATTTTACGTATTGGAGGGGGAATTTAAATATAGCATCCTACTAGGACATCCTTGGATATGTGTTATGCATTGAGTTCTCTTCACTTTACATCAATGTCTTAAATTTGAGCATGAAGGTAATATCCATGTTATCTTAGAAGATCCACATTTGTTCAAGACTTGAAACTTGAATTATCATCCTAATGATGTCTTGATCCCCCTAGATAACTTGAGTCTATTGTTTTTGGGTTAAATATCTGGTAGCTATACTATACCTTTATCCCATATCCCTAATGTAAACTCTTTTGACTTGGATTTCTAATAATTTTTTGTAGAGGAGTATCAGATGTTAACTCTTAGCACCTTATCAAACCCTCAATAATATGGACATCCTAATCGATATTGTACTTACAAACCGAACCTAGGAGACATAATCCCCTTCAAATTCCTCACCTCCAAATGCACTTAACCTATGGATTAATGGACCAATCCCCTTTATACAAGGAAAGTCAAATGCATACCAAACCATTCACATCTAAATTTTCCTTTTTTTAAAAACCATGCTTCATGCAAACCTAGCTACAATGATGTGTTTGGAAAGGTTTTGGCCTAAGACATTATGAAAAATGACCTCATGAGGTTACGATAAATGACCTTAGAAAACCAGACAAGAAACATGGCCTTAGTTTCAAGAAAGCTCTTAAAGCTAAAAATGATAGTTCTTTGATGTCCCATATCCCTATGGATGTGGATGACAAAACTCCCTCATCCCCTCTCCTATGGTAATCGATGACACCATTTCCATCCCACCTAATTATTTTTATTAGCACTATTCACTTGAAATGACTAACCTATTGAAATGATGAGAAAACTATATCCTTTCTTATAATTTTTCTTGACCTAATAGATGAAGATTCTTCCTCGGTCCATGTAATGGATTATCAAGATGATGACTCTATTTTAACTTATTTAGGGCTAGGATATTCATATCTAAATAATATCATACCATTAGTGTCTCCTAATCTTTTAAATGAGGTCATAACTAATATTAACATAGGGATGTTTGAGGTCTTATGAAATATCAAAGTGAGCTAATCCTTAGATTCTCAAAAACACCAAGATTTCATTTCATTCCTTGCTAATCATAACCAAGACTTTGCTTGGTGTTATAGTGATATGCTAGGAATTGACCCATCTATAGTCATCCATAACATCATTACCATTCTTGAATCTAAACCAATAAATTAAAAGCTTCATAAGATGCATCCACACATAGCACTTATTATCAAGGAAGAATTGCAATGATTTTTATCCTTTAATTTTATCCAACCTATTGATTATACTCAATGGGTATCTAACATAGTACCTATCATAAAGCCCATGTAGGGACTATGGCTTTGTATCAAATTTTATAACCTTAACATTCTTGTCCAAAAGATGATTTTCCCCTTCCTAATATTGACCATCTCATGGATCTCACTATAGGACATGAAATTTTATCACTCATGGATGGATTTTTTGGTTATAATTAGATCCATATCATCCTAAGAGATTAGCATAAAACATCTTTTATTACTCCATGGGGGAATTTTTGCTATAGAGACATGCCTTTTGGTTTGAATAATGTAGGATCAACTTATGAGTGTGCCATGACTTATATTTTCCATGATTTAATTCACAAAATAATTGAAGATTATGTAGATGATCTCCTTGGTAAGTTCAGGTATTATAAGGATCACCTATCTATCCTTCAATAAATATTTGCTCATTTGATCAAATATCAGGTTCATCTTAACCCTAAAAAGTGTGTCTTTGGGGTGTTATCAAGAAATCATTTGGGTTTTATCATTTCCCTTAAGCAAATAAATGTTGATCCTACTAATATAAAATCCATTATTGATATGCCACATACTTCTAACCTTAAGCAGATTTTTAGTTTATAAGGGAAACTGTAGTCTATTCATAATTGTCAGACTAATGTCAACCATTCTATCACCTTCTTAAGAAAGCCACCTGATTTGTATGGGATTCAAATTTTCAAGTAGTGTTTGATACTTCATATCAACCCAAGTTTCACCCTATTGAAGTAGATTTCTTAGATCTCTTTCAAACTTGAACTAACATTGGATTGGTCTACAGGCTATAGGATACCTATATCTTAAACCAAACCTCTAGATTATGAGGCTAGTTCCTTTTATGTATCTAATTTCCCCATTTTACTAAAACCTACTTTGATTTGGGGTAAAAATATTTATAGATATTATTCAAATGGAAATCATATTCTATTGATGGTGATGCACATATATTTTTTATTCATCCACTTAATTTGCACTCATATGGTACTAATGAACCAGAAATTGACTTAGAGACTATGTATAAGGCTTATTTTACAATAGTGTTTCACATAGAGGTCTTTATGTATGACTATAACTTATAGGTAAAGGGAGAGAGGTCTTCTTTGAGACACTATTCAACCTTGTTAGACTATAAATCTAATAATCAACATTTGAGACTTCATATAACCTACAAAAGACAAATCATAAATACATAGGTATGGCAAGGACATGCCAATGGATGATTCATACCACTTATACACATATGAAAAATAATATACACACTACAATTCAATCATGGAGAAGCTGTAATAGTCCATTTTATTGATTCAAGAGGTTACAAAGCTCAATCTTGGTAGAGTTTCATCATGCCCAAGAGAGGGATATTGAAAAAAGGATTCAAATCTTGAATATATATAACATGATAAGATAACCAACCAATAAACTAACACAAAGGAGATAATAATATTTTATATAATCATTTAATCAAATACAGCTTTAGTTATAACTTACTACAAATGGTCCTTAATACATCTCTCTATGTCTAGTGCCTTGCATGCTCTTTAAATGAGTTCTTTGGCATTGAAAAAAAGGTGGTGGGCCATAGTTGATGTTAGGTTATGGAGCTAAAAGCTTCACTGATGCAGACATTGGAGGAGGGTGCTGAGTGTCACAATCATTGGCGTCGGTCAGGCCAACCGACATTGGTCAGGTGGAGACAGGAAGCTGTCAATGACGGTCATGGATCGGCCGACGTCAGTCACCCCCAGGCAGACAGGGACTGACGTCGGTCACCTGTGTGGTTCCAAACTATGAGTTCTATAGACAGTTCATTAACGAACCAGTTGTTTGCATGAAGAAGGCCAATTATAGACTTGAAGCTGTGGATCTAATTATTGTAATTAGGTGTCTAATTATTGTTTGCATGAGATCTATATAATAGACTCATGGGCTGTATTGTAAAGAGTGCTAGAGAGTAAGAGAGAAAATATTAGCTCCTTCTGTGTGTGAAGAGAGCAAGGTGTGTTCCTCCTACTGCCACAGTGCCAAGTGTGGGTGATAGTTTAGAGAATCAGAAGGATTATTCATGTATGTAGGATCTTGGTCAGCAGGTGTGCAAGGCCACGTTTGGAGATCTACATGGTAAGTAAGATCAGTTGATTTGTAGGTGTATGTGGGTGCAAGATCTAGGTTTGCAGAGGTGTAGAACCAGATTGATTTACAGGTGTGCAAGATTAGGGAGGATAGCAACACAACAGGTAGCAAGATCAGGAGAGATCTACTTGGAGTACGGTGTGTACTCAGTCATTAAGCAAAGAGGAAGCCAAGGTAGATCCTTCCAAAGTAAGATCATTTGAGTTGTAGGTTGTTACAAGTTCATGGGAGATCTACTTGGAGTGCGTTGTGTATTTGGTTGAGTATGTTTGTATACTCAGTGTACTGGCAGTAGTGGATACTAACTAGTTGGAGGTGAACACCAACTCTGTGTTTGAGTTGTGTGTTAGGACCATAAGAGAGAGAGTGAGCTCTTGAAGAGATTTACTGTTTATGCTCTAGATGTGTGTGAGCTCTAGAGATGTAAGGAAGAAGACTGTGGCATCTTCTTTGTTGCATTTCTTTTCTGGAAGAGTATTAATACAATTGGGTATTGTCTCTCATATTCTATGTTATTTTTGAATTCTAGTTACTTGTTACTTCTGGTTTAATTCCACATGTTTAGTTGCTTGGTAATCAATGGTGCTTCCTAGATCCTAACAGTTGGTATCAGAGCTAAGGTTGTAAGGAGCAGGTTTGTGTTTGATTACAGGTCACTCTCAGGGGTTTTTGATTGAGTGGGAGTATAGCAATCACAAAAGAAAGTAAGCTAAGAATGGAGGAATTAAAAAGCATGAATGGTCAATTACGGTGTTATGGAAAGAAAGAGCAGGTAAAGAAATATTGTTGGTTGGTTCAAGATCAACATGAAGGAACTGAAGAAGTAGATGTTGCAGGTGTTGTTGCATAGGATGCTCTGGGATGTTCCTTGGATAAAGTAGAATCTTGTTTTATAGATTTTGTTGCCTCTTTCCATGCAGCTTGAAATAGAGTATTTTTTCATGTTAAGGTCTTTGGAGATTTTGGAAAGATTTATTTAGGGGCTGGTGTGCCTTGCCAAAGAATTGGCAAAGGGGAAGTGAAGCTAAAATTGCAGATGACCAACACATGGGTGTTAAAGGAGGTCATGCAGGTCCCGGTCTTGAACATGTGGATAATTTCTTTAGGAAAGTTGGGTGATGAGAGATGCACAAGAACTCTCACAGTGGATGCACTTGAATTAGCTGGTGGTAAGAAAGTAGGTATCCTTTATCTATCTACTTATATTACTGATTCTTCTTCTATTGTGAAGATGTGGCTTTGTAGGCTTGGTCACATGAGCAAGAAGGAGATGCATGTTATTAAGAGGAAGTCAAATGTCTTTGACAGACTTAAGAATTGGAAAGCCTTGGTGTTCTTGGAGGAGATGATGGATAGAGATTAGCGGATGGGGCTAGATACCTCTGAGCATGGCAGTTTGGATAGGGTTTTGATCCATGGAGAGCTCACGAGTAAAAAGTTATCACTCACAGGCGAACACAGGTACCAGCATTGGTCAAAGGTAACTGACGTCAAACAGATAGATGCCGATGTTGGTCATGTGCAGACTAGAGCCAGTGGTGTTAGGTAGGGTGGCTACCAGCGTTAGTCATAGAATCAATGTCGGTGACTAGGTAAGACCAATGTCGGTTAGGAAACTGGCATTAGTAGAAAGGATAATTGCATGGAATCAACGTCAGTCAGATGCAAATTGTGTGGTGACTGAGGTCAGTCACTGTAACAGATTTTGGGCAGATAGCAAGTTGTCAAGGAGTCTCAAATGCCCATATGGAGGACTGAAAGGGTAAGTAAGCCTCAAATTCATTGTTCCTCTTCTTTATACTTGTTACTCACTGCAGAGCATGAAGGATCCAGGAAACAGTGGGAGCATGGCATGAATAGGATGCAGAACTAAACGGGAGATTTGGTAGGGTTGTCAGTAGGAAGAAAGCACTGAAAGATGAATGGATACCATAGTTAAAGAATAGAGAGAATGGACACATGAGATGAAAGGCCAAGGTACATGGTCTTGAGGAATCTGCAAGATAGTGGTACAAGTTTTGACAGGTGGATGACAAAGCAAGGCTTTAGTCAATGTCAGTGTAACCATTGTGTTTGTCTTACCAGGTGGATGATGATTACAACATTATCTTGTTACTGTATGTGGATGGTATGCTAGCTAGTAGGTTCAGACATACATGGTTTTGCTAAGCTAAAGGTAAGGTTAGTTTAGTGGTTTGCCATGAAGGAATTTAGAGCAGAAAAATTCTTTGGCATGAGTGTGTTCTAGAGACATAGAAGATCACAGGTTGATTTTGTCTCTGAATGATTATGTGAAACCAGTTAGCACACCAATGGGTTGGATAGTTTTATGAATAGTGTCCTAATTCACATGATGAGGTTAAGTACATGTGTATTGGACCTGAGGTTTCCCATGCAGTGGGAGCTGTCAGAAAGTTTGGAGATAATCTGGGAAAGAAGCACTGGAGGGCAGTTCAGTGGATTCTCAGGTATCTAAGAAGGACCAGCAGTAGGTCAACATGCTATACAGGTTCAAGTTCTTTTCTACATGGGTTTATAGATGCGGATGCAGTAGGTTACTTGGATGACAAGAGGTGTACCACAAGATTTGTGGTGGTTGGTCTTCAAGATTGAGCTTGAAGAGGGATACAAGCCAGGAAATAGATTAGATGGTGTGAAAGTATAGGTATAGTGTAGTTGTTTATCTCCAAGTGGGAGATTTTTAGGTTGTGGAGCTAAAAGCTTCACTGATGTAGACATTAGAGGAGGGTGTTGAGTGTCGTAGTCATCGGTGTCGATCAGGCCAATCGATGTCAGTCAGGTGGAGATAGGAAGCTACCGACGATGGTCATGGATCAACTGACGTTGATCACCCCCAGGCAGATAGGGACCGATGTCGGTCACCTGTGTAGTTCTAAACTGTGAGTTCCAAGGATAGTTCATTAACGAACCAGTTTTTCTCATGAAGAAGGCCAATTATAGACTTGAAGTTGTGGATCTAATTATTGTAATTAGGTGTCTAATTATTGTTTGCATGAGATCTATATAATAGACTCATGGGTTGTATTGTAAAGAGTGCTAGAGAGTAGGAGAGCAAATATTAGCTCCTTCTATGTGTGAAGAGAGTAAGGTGTGTTCCTCCTAGTGCCATAGTGCCAAGTGTGGGTGCTGGTTTGGAGAATCATAAGGATTCTTCATGTATGTAGGATCTTGGTCAGCAGGTGTGCAAGGCCACATTTGGAGAACTACATGGTAAGTAAGATCGGTTGATCTTTAGGTGTATGTGGGTGCAAGATATAGGTTTATAGAGGTGCAAAACCAGATTGATTTGCATGTGTGCAAGATCAGGGAGGACAGCAACACAATAGGTAGCAAGATCAGGAGAGATCTACTTGGAGTACAGTGTGTACTCAGTCATTGAGCAAAGAGGAAGCCAAGGTAGATCCTTCCAAAGTAAGATCATTTGATTTGCAGGTTGTTGCAAGTTCATGGGAGATCTACTTGGAGTGCATTGTGTACTCGATTGAGTATGTTTTTATACTCGGTGAACTAGCAGTAGTGGATACTGACTAGTTGGAGGTGAACACCAACTCTATGTTTGAGTTGTGTGTTGGGACCATAAGAGAGAGAGTGAGCTCTTGAAGAGATTTACTATTTATGCTCTAGATGTGTGTGAGCTCTAGAGATGTAAGGAAGAATACTGTGGCATCTTCTTTGTTGTATTTCTTTTCTGGAAGAGTATTAATACAATTGGGTATTGTCTCTCATATTCTCTGTTATTTCTAAATTCTAGTTACTTGTTACTTTTGGTTTAATTTCGCATGTTTAGTTGCTTGGTAATCAATGGTGCTTCCTAGATCCTAATAGTTGACTTGTATAAACTCATTTATAATCATGATACTCCATAAATTTTTTAGATAACTCCTATTTAAGTTTAATCATTCATTGCTTATCTCTTAAAGATCAGTCAACTCATGATAAGGAATAACTATGTGTTGATTGACAATACAAGGACCAATACTTCATGAAATTTTTCACTTGAAGACTATTTAACTCATGATATTTCCACTCAATATAAATTATAAAGTGTGATAACTCAACATCAATTCTCATCAATAGATTCCAACACCATTTTCTACTTTACTTGATTGACCAAATAGGTATACTAGGCTAATTAGCCCTAGTAGCCTAATTCTTTCACTTGATGGATCTAAAATCCTAAATTAAACCATTAGAACCTAAAAATATTGTTATTTTTATACATTAATCAATGCCTCACATAATTAAATAGGCCCTCTTGAGTAAGAAACACCAGAAAATTAGTCAAACTAGGTGACTAGGTCACTTGGTCCTTTATTTCTTGTAAACTATCTATTTTGAATGAACTAAAATAGGTATTTAAAAATATAACTTTGAGAATATTATGGATTTAGGAGGTATAAAAAGTGTCAAACAATCATCTCCAATTATTAGAATCATCTTAAACTACTTTATACCTCTATTTATGCTCTTTTTACTCTCAAAAACCTATTCTCTTCCATGTTTATCTATTTATATACATCATGATATCATTTATATGACCTTATCTAAGTTTAATTAATGTTTCAAGAGTTTATAGGATGATTCATATGTGTTTGGATGCAATAAACTTCACTTTTCCTAAAACTAGTTTGTAGGAGGGTTTAGGAGGTGAACCTTCTTAACTATGGTTCATAAAGTATGGATCTCAAAAATAGAACTTATTTATAAGTATATTTAGTCCATATACCCCTTAAATTTTCTTTATAATCTTTTTTTCCCATGCCAAATGTGTACAAAGATATGTATGTAAAGAATTTTGCTTGTAGGCTTTTGAATGCATTCTAGACCTACTTACAGTCTTAGTGATGGTTCATAAACCTAAGACCCTCAATAAAACTCAATAATTAATGTATTTTAATTTCATATAGGTCCTTAAATCATTCTAATATAATTTTTTCAAACTCCTCCTGTGGTGAAAGATATGAGCTCTCAAATAGGTGGTTCAAATGACTATCTTAACTATAGTAGTTTGAATTTGCTCTAAAGGACCAATTTGACCTTTCAATTATCTTTCTCTTGTTAAAAAAACCTTCATGTAACCTTAAACAACTTATCACATCCTATCATAAATTCATCTTTCATTTTAATGTTTGAAAGTGTCTTCATGGTGGTGTGAGTCTATAGGTATTAAGACTGTCTTTAGGCATAAAAGGCCTAATACTGAGTGTTATAGATTTTAAGTAACTTTAAGAGGATATGATGGTTAAAAATCTCATAATACATTTATTCTCTCTTATTTTTATCCTTTGTGACTTCATTTTATTTTCCAAACTTCACTTTGTCTCCATGGTCTCTTAAGACTGCATGTAGGGTTACATTGCTAGGGATATCAAGTTTGATTGTCTAGGTTAATGTGGGGCCTAAATAGTCTTTTTCTCATTTTTTTACTATGTATATGGAGTTATAAATCAATCCTCTTACTTCAAACATTCTTCCACACCTTTTTCCTACATACCATACCCTCTTCTCCCTTAACTAGGGTTTCTTGCAATCATAGCTTATATAGCCCTTGGTCTGAGTTTTGGTGACTTTCCTCTACTAACCTAATCTTTCCTCTTCATGAGATTTTTCAATTTCATTATCACCCTCTCTTTATCTTCCAATATTTATCTAATGTCATGAAGCAATACTTAATCCATATGGCATATTTAAGGTCTTTTTCTTCTTACTAGCCCTCAAGGGCATATTTGTATGAAACCATGAGTATGATCACTCTCAGTAGGTGTTTAAAGATTTATACATCACCTTCCATTTCCTCATAAAACCTCTTATTAATTCAAACCTCTGTCACCTTATATCCCTCCAAGAAGATCTCCTATCTCAATCTCTGACTAACAAAAGATAAGTGTATGATTGTAAAAAAATAGTGGATGATTCCACTCTTAGTGTGGCCTAAAAAATATTATCGACACTTAAAATCACTCATAAACACCATTTATACTAAGTTTAATAATTAGATCTTACCTATAAAGGCCTATAGATGTATTTTTCCTAATACTAGCTTAGGTTACATGTGTTTCCAATAGGACTATGACTAAGTTTGCCTCTTTTCACCCTTGTATTGGGGCCTAATAATGTTGAATAGGCTTCTAATAATATAGTATTGTGATATTATTGCAATGGTTCATCTCTTCTTTATTCACTTCTTGAACCTATAACCTATGCAACTTATCATCATACTATATCTTTTCAATAAACCTCATTGTGACTATCTTGCTAATAATGTTGTAGGTGATTTAATGAGAATTGGAAGTGTTTGATATCCATTTCATAATAATTTAGAACTTTTCATACATCCCAATTCATTTGAAAACTTCCTCTTATCTCTTTCTTAAGCATATTACTCCTCAAATAGTGTTTTTAGGCCTTTTACAATCCTAATTCTGTATAGTAAGCCTATGTATTTTCATGAGTTGATAGTAGAGGTTATATGATCTTGATAATGTTTGAACATGTCAATTTTTCATTTTATTGCATAGGTTAATTCACAATATTACCCTTGACTCAAATGTATCTTGAATTTTTTGTCTAGGTCTTATAGATATATCAATGTAATTTACCCTCTAGTATGGATGTAGGTAGGCATTTCAAGGTTGACCTTGATTGTACCTTGCTTGGGTAACCCTCTTAATAGTATTTATATTATTCATATCTTCATTATCTTTATGAATATTCATTTGACCATGAAACTCTATCATATACTATTGTGTTCTCATCCTCTTCACAAAATTGGAGATAAGCAAGTGTTTTCATGGTTATAGATGATTCATGAAGTAAATGACTATGTTATCTTGTAATTTGATCCTAATGTCATTTCATTCCCAAACATATTAAGTGATTCTAATACATGAGAAGAAACCCCATTTAAATTCAAGCCTTAACAACACCCTTCTCATAGTTTTGATGTGACTCAAGTTTGCATACTCAAAGAACCTTCAAAAACCCTACTATAAGTGTTGATTTACATGGAAATGTATCATATTCTGAGTTTTATCCTTACAAGTGTCTACCTTTGATCTTTCTTCATGTTCATCAATTCACCATATCTTCACCTTCATAGTCATTTCTCTGCCCTTTTGAAAATAGGCTTTCTTCCATCATAGACTTGATTGTGCATCAAAATTAGGCTCTTTTACGGACTATGGTAAAGTTTTAGGTCTTGAATTTGACACCAACAGACCTCTAAGGTTGCTCCAATGCTAGCATAGTCTCTTTAAATCCTATTAAGTTCAAATTTCTCTTCAAATACCTAAAACTTCTCCTTGTCTGCATGTTTGATCTCAACTCATTCTTTATCATGACTATAGATGACTGTGTAGGGTTCTATTGTATGGAAACAGGTGGAATTGGACCTTTAAAAGGTCAAAAAATAGAGTTGATAATCCTAATATTCATTCATGGTAACTTGAAGATATATTTTAAACAAAAACCTTCAAGGAGATATCCTCTTTCCTTTCTTTCTTACAAGCCTCCATGTTAAGCTCTTGATTGTGATTTTTATTAGTTGTAGGTGGAGATTCTTGACTATTTAGTAGTGCGTAGTAAGGTAGCGTAACCATATTCTCATGGCCATAATAATTTTTGGTGTCCTTGACTCTTATTTACAATGTATTCATGAGATGTAAATGGATTATAGGTGGTAATAGGTGATTAAATGATGGGAAAGAGAATAGAGATGGAGTAACATGCCTAAAACATTGATGAAAGGTAGTGTATAGACTATGAAAGGGGATGACACAAGAAGGAGGTGAAAAGGTCATAAATCCAATACCTTGATAGTAATGGAGACTCTTATGGAGTATAGTCATATAGACTAGTTATTCATACCAACTTTTTAGGCTTTTAAGAAGCATATACTGCTAAAAATGGAAACCTAGGAATCTGCAAATAACCTTAACATATGTTAAACAGTGACTAAGAGGAGGTTTGAGGTGACTGATCTTGAGGAATATTTATGTCACTTAAATTAAGGACCTATGACATCAATTAAAACCTTTCAAATTGAATTCTATCAAATCTTTATGTTCTTGGATGCTTCATGAACCGTACAATCTCTCTTTACTACCTACAAACTACAAATTTACATTGTATGTCTTCTTGAGCTCCATATGACCCTCACACATGTGGAAAGAAACTAATTAATATCATGGTAAGGTTGCTTATGCTCCTTAAAAACTATGTAAACTTGGTTTTTTCTATCATGGTGCCCAGAAAAGGAAAAATCTTAGAAAATTGGTTGCTTACTTGAATGAAGAAGGAATAGTGAATCTTTTATCTTGTTAAGGATGGTTCATAAAAGAGAGATAACCAAATTGAGAACCAATTACCATATATGTAATCTATCTCATACCCATTTATATTCCCAAAATTATAGACCTTATTTTTCTCTCTCATGGTCATACCATCTACAAACCTAAAGGGCTCTCTTGATGTGCAAAGAAGCTAGATGGATGGAGAGAACTGGTTTTGCGCCTGTTTGAGAAATTCTTACCATGAATTTATAATGAAACACCTATTTTAAATTCATATTCAATATTTTATGATATTTTATATATATAAGGTCATACATATACATACTCGTGCATGAAAAATCATAAAAATACCCCTTTCTTTGCATTTTCTCCAAACTTAAGGATTGAAACTACCAATTTAGGGAAACTTGAGGAAGACCATGAGTCATGAAGGAGATTAGAATAAGAAATAAGTATTTTTACATCTTTATGGGACACAATTTGGCATGTGGGAACTAATAGAGGTCTTTTCTATGCTTAAACTTGCATGAAGAGATCTTTTCAAAGTATAGCATCATGTGACTAAAGCAATGGGATGACTATGAAGGTGTTTCAAAGCATAATGAATGGTTTTGTTGATTTTTGACCCCATATTTAAAATTTAAAGGCCAAAACCTCTATTTTTAGGTAACATACACATATTAAAATAGCATCTAAGGGCTTATATCAGTGCTATGAAAAAGTTTTAGATTATAAGGGTTGGTATTTGGCCTTGACAGGCCAAATTTATAACATTTTTGGTGACTCATAGGGGTTGACCAGCCTACTAGTCAAGATAAATCATTGATTTTTCATATGATAATGACATTATGAAACATGAAATCATGATTTTATGACTCTCTTGGACTACCAAATAGACATGTGTACTTTGAAACATCTCTCTTGACTACAACAACAAGATAGAGATAGAGACAGAGACAGAGACAACAAAAGGAACAATAACTAAACTAATAAGAAAACATAACTAACCTAAGGAAATAAGAAAACAAGAAAATATAACAAGATAGTAGACTAATACTTGTGTTATTCACTTATTTAAACATGATGAATAATCTAAAACAACTAACCTGAGATGAAATTTGGTCCTCCAGGGTCAAATGAAAAACTTGATTGTCCACCATGGAACCTTGAAGTATGATTTCCACATCTTAATAGCTCCTTATTTTATTAGTAACATTATCATGTTTGTAGAATTTTGAAGAGCTATCTTGGCCTTCTAGTTCCATTCTTAAGTGCATGGATTATAGATGTGAGTGCAAGACCTAGTCATACTCCTCCCATATCCTTCTTCATTACATCAACAATATCAATTATTCTTTAGTCATGAGTTGTTGATGGTCATATCAGTGAACTAAAATTATCTCTTATGTTATGGATAAACATCTGAGTCTATTTAAGTTCATTTCCAACCTCCAAGAGTGGAGATAAATATGAAGATAGAGTGAGGAGTTGGTAATCTTGCTTGAAAGACTCAAACAGGTCATCTCCTGATAAGATAACCTCTTTGATTTGATTACTTAGAGGGCTTATTCCTTTTTTATTGATGCAACTACTTCTCTCAACCTAAAATGAATCACCTTCAAGTAAATAATAACTTGAATTAATGACATCAAACAAACCCATTGATTGGTTTTCACCAATCTCAAGGATGATTGGAGTTTCTTCACTTTGAATAGTAGTAGGCATAAGATTAAGCATAACACTTTCTTAATCATGATCATGAGGCTACAAATCATCCTTTTCTATCTAAGATTAGTAATTTGAAGTAGTTTCATCATCAACACCAACTTGATGATCTAGCATGCTCTCAAAGTAAACTTTTTCTTCATCTTCATTAGTTGTCTTGTACTTGTCTTCTACCACTATTGAATTCTCTTGTGATCTATCATGATGAATTACAGCTATCATGTGACCAAAGATTTCATGGAAATAATCTTTTTCTTGCTCAATTTATAACTCTTTCTCTTATATCTCATCTCATAATTTCAACTCATCCTCTATCTCAACAACTTCTTGCAACTCATTCTCCTTTGCATTCTGAGAGATTGAATCATGTTCTTCCTTGGAAATGAGTGTCCCTATGATGATGTTCTCTAAATTTTCACTCAACTCATTTCCATATTCAATCAGCTTAGTTGAATATTCTTCATTTTCTTGACAAAGGAGAGGCTCATTCTCAAAGAGTGGTATGGTGTATCCCTAAAAATACTCAAAAAGATGAGATAAACCTAATGGTGTTACCATGGACTCTTGATTATTCTCATGGGGTTGCTCAAACTTAAAAACCATCACCTCCTCTTTCTACTAAATTTGCATAGACTTACATGAGGTAAAAGACTTGGGATCTTGAGGAGGAAGGGGTGAGGACTAAATGACTTAAGGCTTATCCTTGACTTTAACACTTGGGCTTATACTTGATTTTTGTAATTATTTCCAAGTTGGAAACCTAGGTTCAGGAGCCTCTTAAATTAAAGATATTGTAAATTTGGGACTTATTGGAAAAAATTCCTAGTGAGATGGAATTTCAATCCATGGATAGTGGCATGGGACAGTAGTGAATTTTGAGATTGTTTACCTAATTTTTCTTAACTCAAGACTAAAATTTATTTATAAATGATATGGTTCATCCTTTTCATATCCTCTAACTCATCATAAAAAGTTTGAGTGTTTTGGAAAGGTGGTTGATCTTGGATTTGATATGGCTCACATGGAAGATAACAAGGTTCATGTGGGTTATCATAAGGTTAGTATGACCCACCATAATGTTGATAAGGTTCTATATAGGGTTGGAAAGGTTCATCATAAGGCTAATATGGATCATGGTAGGGTTGATAGAGGTGAAGATGAGGTGGATAGGGATCATATTATAACTAGGATGGATCATAGGAATGTTTATAAGGAGATGAATTACCAAAATCTACTCTATAGGCTGTCATAACCTACTAGAAGACACATTAAAATAATTGAATTTATGAACAAGAGCTACCCTTTACCTCATAGATGAGGACTATATGAGTGTTTAAAAATGCTTTTGAATACCAATATGCTATAAAGTAATACTCTAATGGTTGTATTTGTGTCCCATCGAGCATGCTAGAACTATTAGCAACCCAAGTTGTACCCTATTAAATTAGACTCCTAAGATCTCCTTAAAATTTGGACTAACATTAGATTGGTCTATAGGTTGTGGGATACCTATATCTTAGACAAAACTTCTAGATTATGAAGCCTGATCCTCTAATGTTTCTAATTTGTTCAATTTACTAAAACCTACTTTACTTTGGGGGTGAAAAGAGTTAGAAATATTACTAAAAGATAAATCATATTCTAGTGATGGTGATGCACCTATATTATTGATTCATCCACTCAATTTTCACTCATATGACACTAATGAATTAGAAACAGAAGCATAGACTATATCTAAGGCTTATTTCACAATAGTGTTTCACATGGAGGTCTTGATGTATGACTATAGTTTGGAGGTAAAGGGAGAGAGTCTACTTTGAGACACTATTCAACCTTGTTACACTATAAATATGATCATCAACATTTGACACTTCATATAACTTACAAAAGACAATTCATTAATAGATAGTTAAAGTAAGGACATGATCAGGCATGATTAATACCACTTATACACATATGAACAAGCATATACACACTATAATTCAATCATGAATAAATTATAATAGTCTATTTTATTGATTTAAGAGGTTACAAAGATCAATCTTGGTAGATTTTTATCATGCCCAAGAGAGGGATCTTAAAAAAAGACTTCAAAGCTTGAATCTATGGAACATGAGAAGATAACAATAAAATATAATGTCATATAGGAGATAATAATAGTTTATCTAATCATTTACTCAAATACAACTTCAATCATAACTTTCTACAAATAGTCTGCAAGATATCTTTCTATGTCTAGTGCCTTGCATGTCCCTAAATGAGCTCTTTAGCATTGAAAACAAGGTGGTGTGCCATATTTTACTTATCTAAACTCATTTGGATGCATGATACACCATAACTTGGTTATATACCTCCTATTGAAGGTCATTCATTCATTTATTATCTCTTAAGGGTCAGTCAACTCATTATGAGGAATAACTATGTGTTGATTGACAACTCAAGGACCAGATTTGTATGGAATTTGCCACTTGAATACTAGTTAAATCATGTAATTTACATAAATATCAGTTATCAAGTGTTATAACTCCACATCAAATCTCATCAATAGTTTCTAATACCATTTTCCACTTTACTTGATTAAGCAAATACGTCTACTAGGCTAATTAGGCCTTGTAGCCTAACTTCTAACACTTGATGGCTCTAAAATCCTAAATAAAATAACTAAAACCTAAAAATATGGTGATTTTTATACATTAATAAATGCCTCACATCATTAAATATGTCTTATTTAGGAAGAAACACTTGCAAATTAGTTAAATTAGGTTATTAGGTTACTTTCTTCATTATTTCCTATAGATTGGCTATTTTGATTAAGCTCACAAAGGCATTTATAGGCATGGTTTTGAGTATCTAATGGTTTTATGAGGTATAAAAAGTGCCAAATAAGCATCTCTAATTATTATAATCATCATAAACTACTTTCTACCTCTATTTCTACTTTTTTTCCTCTCAAAACCTTGTTTTCTACCATGTTTATATAGTTTCATACATCACGATACCATTTATAGGACCTTATCTAAGTTTACTTGATTTTTAAAGAGTTTATAGGATGATTAATAGGTGTTTGGATGAAATAAACTTCACTTTTCCAAAAACTAGTCTATAGGAGGTTTTGGGAGGGTTTTGAAGGTGAAACTTCTTAACGATGGTTCATAAAGTATGGACCTCCAAAATATAACTTATTTCCACATATATTTTTTACGTATACCCCTTCAAATTTATTGAAAAGCTTTGGTTCCCATGAAAAAGGTGTGCAAAGATACGTACATAGAAAGTTTACTTGTAGGGTTTTGAATGCATTTTAGACCTACTTACAATATTATTGATGGTTCATAAACATCAGCCCATCAATAAACCTCAATACTTAATTTATTTTAATTTTATATAGGTCCTCAAATCATTCTAAGATCATTTTGTCAAACTCCTCATGTGGTCAAAGATATGATCCCTCAAACAAGTGGTTTGAATGACTGTCTTGACTGTAGTAGTTAAAATTTTATCTAAAGGATAAATTTTAACTTTCAATTGTCCTTATATACTTTTAAAAAAATCATGGGAACTAAAATAACTTATCACATCTTTTCAATAATTCATCTTTCATTTTAGTGTTTGAAAGTGTCTTCATGGTGGTGTGAGTCTATAGGTCTTAAGACTATCTTTAGGCCTAAAAGGCCTATTACTAAGTGTTATAGGTTTGAATTGCCTATAATAGAATATAAATGTTTAAAATATCATAATAAATTGGTTCCCACATGTTTCTATCCCTTGTGACTTCCTTTTTCTATCCAAACTTCACTTTATCTCCATGGTCTCTTAAGACTGCCTGTAGGGTTACATTGTCAGGGCTATCAAGTCTGATTGTCTGGGTTAATGTGGGGCCTAAATAGTATATTTTATCATTTTTTTACTATCTATATGGAGTTATAACTCCAGCCTCTTAACTGAAACATTCTTATCCACCTGTTGTTTACATACCATACCCTCATCTCCCTTGACTAGGGTTTCTTACAATCATAGCTTGTATAACCCTTAGTCTGAGTTTTGGTGACTTTATTATATTAACCTAAGATTTCATCTTCATGAAATATTTAAATCTAATTCTAATTCTCCCTTTATCTTCTAATATTTATTTTATGGCTTGAATCACTACTCAATCCACATGGATCTGACCAATACTAGTGCACGGGGTTCTTTAAGGTCTTTCTCTTCTTACTAGCCCTCAAGGGCATATTTTTATGAAACCATGAGTATGATCAATATCATAATGTGTTTAAATACCTATACATCACCTTCCATTTCCTCATAAAACCTCTCATGAATTCAAACTCTCTTTCAAACCTTATATCCCTCCAAGAAGGTCTCTTAGCTCCATCTCTGACTATCAAAAGACAAGCAAGTAAAAAGACTCATGAATTCAATACCTTGATAGTCATGAAGACTCTTAGGTAGTATAGGCATATATAATAATAAAAAATACCATTTTGGAGTCATTTAATAATCATATACTACTGAAAATGGAAACCTAAGAATCAGTTAATAACCTTAACATATGTTAACTTTCCTTAACATTTGTTAAACAGTGACTAAGAGGAGGTTTGAGGTGATTTATGGTGTCGAAGGGGAATTAATATTAAGGAATATTTATGTCACTTGAATTAAGGACCTATGACATTAATGAAACCGCTAAAAATATAATTCTATCAAATCTTAATGTTCTTGGACGCTTCATGAACCGTACAATATCTCTTTAGTGCCTACAAACTATAGATTTGCATTATATGTCTTCTTGAGTTCCATATGACCCTCACACATGTGGAAATAAGTTCTATAACATCATGGGAAAGTGTTTAATTCTCCTAAAAAACTAAATAAACTTGATTTTTTCTATCATGATGTCTAGATAAGGAGAAATCTTAGAAAATTGGTTATTTGCTTGGATGAAGAAGGCATATTGAGTGCCTTGGCTTGTTAAGGATAGATAATGAAGGAAATATAACCAAATTTATATCCAATTGACATATATATAATCTCTCTTAGACCCCTTTCTCTACTTAAAATTGTAGAGCTTGATTTTCTCTCTTATGGTCGTACCATCTGCAAACTTGAAAGACTCTCTTGATGTGCAAAGAAGCTACATGGATGAAGAGAACTGATTTTGGACATGTTTGAGATCTGATTTCCATTAATTTATTTTTAAACACCTTTATTAACTTCATCTTCAATCTCTTATGATATAATGTATAGAAAAGGTTTTACAAATCCGTACTCCTGCATGAAAACTCATAAAAATACCCTTTCTTTGCATTTTCTCCAAACTTAAGGCTTGAAACTACCAATTTAGAGAAACTTGATGAAGACAAAAAAAATTTAAGGAGATTATAACAATAAATAATTATTTTTACATCTTTATATGGCCTAATTTGACACATGGGAATTAATGGAGGCATTTTATATGCTTAAACTTGCATGAAGAGATATTTTCAAAGTATGACATCATGTGACTAAAGCAATGGGATGACTGTGAATGTATCTCAAAAATTAATTAATTATCTAGTGGATTTTAGACTCCCTATTTAAAATTTAAAGGCCAAAACCTCTCTTTTTAGGTAATATACACATAGTAGATCACCATGTAGGGACTTATATTAGTGCCATGAAAAAGTTTCAAATTATAGGGGTTGGTATTTAGCCTTGATATGCCAAATTTCCAACAATACTCATAATAATTATCTCTTATCTTCCCTATCCTTATTCTACCAAGAGAGGATAAATCTTTTTACTTCTATATCTTATCTACAGACCATGTTTTAGGTGTTATGCTTACCCATCGAGACAAGTAGTATAGAGAGTAAGCAGTTTATTATATACATTATACTCTGGTTGAGTTTGACACTCACTAAACACATATTAAAAGACTATGTTTGGCCTTAGTATTCATACCTTCCAATATTTGTCATTATTTACTTAATCACAAGACCTATGTGATTACCAATACTGATCCTCTAAAGTTCATGCATTTGAAGCCCTATCAAAATCAATGAATGGCAAGATGGTTTATGCTTATCACCAAGTTTGATCTCAAATTCCTTAACCAAAATTTAATTAAGAGGTATATCATTGACAATTAATTTTTCAAGGCACTCCTTATTGATAAGCTTGCATCTAGCTATGAATTTCCTAATGAATCTATAGCCTCTACTTCCCAAGGAGATCTTGAATATTAGATGACATTGTTCTTTAATGAATCTAAATTTAAACATGTAGGGGGAGTAGTGATTATGATAATACCACTTGAAGGGATTCCTATCCCCATATATTTTAATCTTGATTTTGACTATACTAATAATATGGCAGATTATGTAGCCCAAATTATAGGTCTCTAAATAGCTCTGGCTTTAGGTGTTAAGTCACTTCATATTTTTGGGGAATCATAGATGATAGTCAATAAAATAATTGGCATATATCAGTTCAAAAATAATATCCTCCAAAATTATAATACATTATCAAAGTAGTTGTTATCCACCCTTAATTGTTATGTCATCCAGACCACTCCTCGATCAACCAACAAGTTTATTGATACCATGGCTTCCTTGACCTCCTTTATCCCATCTTTCTCCTAGGAATATAATTTTTTTGACCTTATTAACAAGGTCAATTAACCTTATTATACCAAAAATTATCTTCCTTCTATCCATATTATAAAGGAAAACCATTTGGATTTATGGTATACATAGATATGTGATTATTTCTCTAAAGGTGTCATTCCTTTAAATTTATCCCAAAATACTAAGCATGTCTTTTATCAGCAAGGTTCTCAGTATGTAATACTAGGGTATGCAATTTATAAGTGAGATTTTTATGGTATTATTTTCTATTGGTCCATAATTTTGAAGCAAATCTCATGATCAAAGAAACTCATGATGGAATATGTGGTGGTTATTATAGTGGTTTAATTGTCACTAAGAAGATTGTGTGATTAGGTTATTATTATCCCATGGTAAATCAGGACTATTATGAGTATGTAAAGAAATGCATGAAGTGTCAATATCATGATAACTTATCCCATATCCCTAGTTATGCATTATAAGTAGACAGGGACTTTTGGCTTTTCTCCCAATGGGATTTAGACCTTATAGGGTAGATCAATCCTAAATCTTACCAATGAAATAGCTTTATCATTACTGCTACCAAATATTTCACTAAATGGGTGGAAGCCATTCCCCTCATTTTAGCCAAGGTAGATAAGATCATTGATTTTGTTAACCATCACATCATATGTCATTTTGGTGTCCTAAATAAAATCATTATAGATAATAGTAAATATTTTTAGAATGAGCAAATCCAAAAGTTATGTGATTCCTTTGGCATTAAGTTGATTGTTGTGCCACCTTGTTATCTGCAAGTTAATATACAAGCTAAAGCATCAAACAAAATCCTTATTAATATGTTAACTAAACTAGTTAATGAGGCTAGAAAGGATTGGCATCTTCACATACCTTTTTCTTTATAGGATTATCAAAATAGTATTTGAATGCCTACATGGGCTACCCCTTTTTATTTGGTATGTGGTACCAAAGCATTTCTCTCCTTAGAATTCCAAATTCCTTCCCTTTGAATCTCTCGTAAGGATATCGTTTATGAACAAGATTACCCTCAAGAATGATTAGCACATCTGGAACTTCTAGATGAACATTGAGCCACATCCCTTGATCACCTTCATGTATATCAAGAGTGGATAAAATGTGCATATAATAAACATTTAAAATAAAAATAATTTAATATTGGTGACCTTATCCTTAAATAAAATCAACATGTCACAAATATTGAAAGAAGTAAATGAATAAAATTTGTTCCAAATTGGTTTGGGCCCTATATTATCACTAATAAATATGGATCTAGGGCATATCATTTGTCCTTCCTTGATGGAATACTAGAATGTGAGCCTTTTATTACTTTATATCTATGACCTTTCTACTTTTAATGATCCTATTACAAACAACATTCAACATAAGTTCTCTTAAAATATTATTCCCTATCTCTAAACATAACCCATAATGATCGAGAATCTTGTGAATCACTAGAAATATACCCTTTTTTTATTAAATATGGACTCCTTATCTCTATTCATATCATTTTCTCATGGATTAGCTATGATCACAACAGAGTGGAGTTCCAAATCATTATTTCCTAAAAATACTTAAACTCTTGTTCGAATGGAATAATGCATGGTCTAGTTTTGTGGCTTATGAAAATACCCTAAGTGGACTTAAATATAATCCATGGCAAAAAGATTATTTTCGGATATCAAAATTAAAAAAAGATCAAAATGGCAAATTGATCCCTCGAAGGACAGCTGCTAAAATATATATATATTAGTAGTTGTCCTTCGAGGGATCAATTTGCCATTTTGATATTTTTTTTATTTTGATATTGCAAAATAACCTTGTATATATATATATATATATATATATATATATATATATATAAAAACATGTAAACCACTCCTTTAAAGGATGGCTATATGCCTATGATTTAAGAAACTTCTTGCATTGATCAATTTCCTATTAATATAAAATCATGTAAAAATCTATAAAATCAAAATTATATCCCATAAAACCTTCCTGCATTGATCAACTTTTCTTAAATTTGTAGACTTCTCACATTGATCAGTTTACATATATACATGGATTAGCTTAAGATTAAACAACTCAAAAACATAAAAGAACATGTGTATTCCTAGAGAATTAAGTTTTTCCCCCATTCCCTACAAACATAAAAATCCCCTTTTCAAACCAAAGGTTTATGAATTTAATTGACAAGAGATTGTTAAGGATTTTCATTAACATTGGATAAAAGGGAATATATGCAAAAAAAACAAGAGGCTTAGCTTTGGTTAGGATCCAAGCTAATTATGAGTCATGCATCCTTGGTCCAATAATATGGAATCCATTTTATCTTAAATTTAAACATTTAAATTCATGTATCATAACATTATTTAAAAAATCCATAATCAACCATGATATAAAATCCCATCCATATATTCTAATTAGTATAATCAAAAGCAAAAAGCCATATAAATACCATCCATGTAATCTAACATCCATAGCCAAATGTGTCATACATCCATAATTTATCATAAATCCATTAAAACACACATATATAAATCCATAATCAAGATAAGAGCTACATCACATGATCTAAAAAACATAATCCATGTAAACACTATATATTCAATATAATCCATTTTATAAATAACTCAAATGCCATCTAAACATATTCCACATAATCTAAATCCATAATCACATAACATAAGATCATATAATAAATTTTTATAACAAATAATAATGGATCTATGTATCCAAAAAATTAAATGTACATCATAAAAAAGTCATACTATACAATATATGTACAAAGCCAATCCATATAGTTAGCCATAGATATGACTACTCGATGAACTAGATCTGGCTCAGATGGATATCTACTCTACCTCCTCCACTATCATCTCCATCTCCTCCCCATCCCTCATATCCCTCCCTTGTAATACACTCCCCATGTTATTTGTGGTAGTTTGTGTTTGTCATGGAGTTCGACCATGCATGGCTATATGGCTGGCATATTTAAGAACCTCTAACAACTGCTTTATAATAATCTGCTCATAATATCAAAGCTCCACCATGACATCCTAATACTTATCCATACTCATAGTACCTAGAGGCCCCATCGTCTTACCATATCCCCCTCCTCCTATGGTAGATTCTCATACTACTCCTCCTACAACCCCTACTAATACTTGAAGCCTCTCATAATACTCATAATACCTATCCCATGCTCGAGATGCCTCATCATAACTCTATTGTAATGCATCATAGTGACATGTTATCTCCATTAAGCTTGCTTATAGCTAGTCCCACTCAAATACAACTCTATAATACTATGCTTGAGCCACATTCCTCTTTGTTATCACCATATTTATATCCGCATCCCCCTCCCCATCTCCTCATATGGCCTCCACATCCAACATCTCTACATCTCCCATCTTTTCTACACTACCCTCTCCTATCCCCCTCTATATTGGTCCACCGACCATAATAAATATGCATATGTCACTCTATCATCATCCACATCTACTCCCTCTATCTCTTCCTTTGCCAAAATCTCTAGCTTTATAACATGTGCCTTAGGTAGCTCCCCCTCTTATTCATCCCTCCTATATACCTAGGGTACCTCAGATATATCTTGATGTATCCCAAACTATATCTACATGTAACCAAACTAGAAAATCTCCACATGCTCTATGCATCACCCCATAGCCACTTCACTCATTGCCCTATCATCAACTCCATCTCCATCCCTAACCATGCTAGAAACCTATTGTATGGTCTCCATATCACCTCATCCTCCTCCAACTCCTCTAAAACCTATCTATAATATTCTAAGTGTTGAACTCTCCTATCTCCATGTGGATGGTCAAAATCATCCCTCTATCATAGAAAACTAACACTAAATACAAATTGGTTCCATCCCATCCATGGTAGCCCTAGTGGTTATACTACTCGAATGTGTTCATAAGCCCAGCATTGTAAAACATAGGTAAAATCCATCCCATAGTAACATTGTGTCCTCCAACCCCATATATCCCTGTATATTTTTTCAACTAATGTAAGAACCCATGAAAATATTATCTAATATTCCCACATGTTTGTTAGCACCCCTATCAATCTCCATGATAATCTCCCTCTACCAAAGTCAAGAAATGCATAGCAGGAGATGGCCAACATCATCATCATGCTCACCTATCTCTTATCCTTGTCCTGATCATATAGAACCTCAAAACTAAAACTTAATATTATATATATAATATCTTTAACATCATCCCCATATAATCATGTTAATGTTTTTTCCCATCCTCTCTCATCTGTTAGATTAATCTCTTCTCCCTACATTGTTAATTTTAGTATCCCATAAATATCCTCTAGAGCTAGGTCATCTCTCCAATAAGTAGATAAAAGGTCCTTGAATCTGGATCCCATCACTTTAATAATTCCACTAATAGACTCCATTCTTAATGTACTCAATGATAGTGGCATAGTCCTCCTAAACCTACCTCTTTGAGGTGTTCCTAATCTACATCTCCCATCACCTCTTATAGTCACACTAATAAGGGTGGCACTCGATATTGCATGGTCAATAGTATGCATGATTGTAATCCCATAATCCCCATATTTATTTAGTTTCCTAACCATTAATCCTATCTACTAAGTTTTATTTATCCCCTAAGAATCAGCATAGACCCTTAAGGGATAGACATTGATTGGTACTGATCAGCATTGATCCATCATTGATTGATGGTTGATCACTAGGGAATCAGTATCGATCAATTTTGGATCAATGTTGACCATTAATAAACCCTAACAATGCAAAACCCTAACTAAAAATGTAAAAAAATTCAAAAAAATTATAAAAAAACAACAAAAACATTTTCCCCTACATCATCATGTGATCATCATCATTACCCACTCCCTCTAGCCTCCATCATGTATATCTCACTTAAACATGTAGATAGGTGTCAATTTTTTATCTCTAACTCACACATTCTTGATTTCAAAATGAGCATTGAATCTATTATGTGGTTTATTTATAGCCCTTTTAGATTGATGTTGATTCTTTTGTGATTAACATCGATTTTCTCCTAATCGATATCGATCTATTAGATTGATGTTGATTTGGTCCATTTTGTCTCCCTTGCACTACTTAAAAAAAATTTACATCCTTATTGCCCTATTTCAAGTCCACTTAAGGTATTCTTTGTTATAACTATCCTATCTTTTGTTACCCATCATTATTATTTTGTGGACATTGACCCCCTTATGGTCCCATAACCTTTGAGAGGTTTACATTCATTTTAGTGTTTATCCCCTACAAATCTTAAACATGTACCTCATCTTGAGTGCAAGTGTCCCTATGTAGTGCACACATATCAAGCACATCAGATGATTTGGTCATCCCATCCTATCCTTTTCCATCTTGACTACCTTTAAAAAATATTGCATGTTTGTATTTGTGGAAATCCATTATTTGTTTACCTTGGGGAATTTTTGTTCAGATATCCTTTATCTTGTTAGTGCAGCATTATCCTTCATTCTTATCCTTTCATATTCAATTCTTATTTTCCATATACCTTATCCATTACCATCTCATTTTCAAACTCATCTTTTCCTCATTATCCTCCATTAGTTCCCAGTTTGAGGGGGAATACCTTCTCACATAAACTTGGGGCATTAGTTTCATCCTAGTTTTTGTCTCATGACAAGTTATCAAAAACCACTCAAAAAAAAGGGGAAAATGTACACACTATAAATTTACACCATTTTATTAAAAATAAATGTGTCTTACCCCTTTCTATCCTTTGTATTCTAGTTAATATAGTTTTATCATTTATCATCTTACATGGTGTAATTAATCTAATTAATCACCTTTTTACCTAAGTAACTAAATAACCATCCCTAAATCTAGTAAAATCTCCCTAAGTTTATTAAAGGTAGGTTGTTTTAAATCCTTAAAAAAATCTCCCTAACTGAACCCCATTGAAAACTACCCTACACTAAGTTTAATCCCATAATTTAGAGTTGTTAGAACAAACCAGTTAAACTTAGACCGAATCAATATTGATCCCCACAATCATCATCGATCATGCTAGGATGGACATCGATTTATACTCAATCCATCTTCAGGTTGAAGGATTTTAAATTTGTACACTATAACACGTAAGAAATTTCCTTAGAGTATTATAGAAGAATGCCATCCCTATTTTAACCTATCCACACTCAATTTAATATTAAGCACATCCCTATCAATGAGATATTTTTTGTAGCACAAGAAGCATTTTTAGAGGTAAATATATTATTTTTTTGAGTGCATTTTGATTACTATATTATCTATTTAAATTTTTTTTATCATCCTTAATCTATTTAGATAAATCAATAACCATTATTTAAGCTATTTAAAATCTCATAAAACCCACTTATAGGCCTTATTCTGAGTTTCATGTATCTATTATTAGGATCGATGATGATTCCTTATACTGATTGACATCAATTTCAAAATCGATACTGATTCCAAGATAATTGGCATCGATCCCTATGTTCTATTTTTGTCTATAACCCAAGACTAGTTTAATAGTCCTAAGTGATTCTAATTTATTATCTTAAAGTCTTGAATTCATGTATTGTTGTCTATAGATGACCTCACTTGGCATTATACATGACATGCTTTCAATACGTGACTTACCCATAGTTCCTCACCCATTATTTACTGATCAAAGTGACATCTCCTTTGAGTATGTACGTTACATGATCATCTTTTCCATAACTCTAGAAACCATCATCAAGAAACTAGAATTAATTCAAGAATAAGAAGACATAGCTATATCATATTAGAATGAAAACTTTGATAATATCTATGCAGTAGATTGATTTGTTTCATTTCAGTATCATATCTTATCATGTACTTTATTGTAATTTATATCATTATATTATCCACTTGATTTCATAAAATAGTGGACTAACATCCCTCTAAGGAAGTGTTCCATTTTCTGTAATTGATCTTATATTAGGAAATCCACTCATCTATCTTATTAATCTAATCTTGTCCAAGTTGTCTCTTGTGTGCATGTAGTCCTTCCTATCCAAAAAGGAACTCCCACCTTATTGGATCAATGGTACGCATCCCTATCATTGTTATTCTTCTTTAAACACTATATCATTTCTATTTTTATTAATTTGATTTTATTATGAAAATGAACCAAAAAATACTAAAAATTTGGGATGGAGGATGCACCTAGACTAGCCACTATGGGTAATTATTGGTCTAATGTTGAGTTAACCAAAAAAATTGAAATTTTATAGGAGTATCAAGACATTTTCCCATGCAATTACATAGAAATTAAGGGAGTGCATCCATAATTAGGCAATATTCATATCACATTAGTTGAAGGTGCTTTAATAATGAATAAATGAATGTATCGAATGAACCATAATCTACACATTAGAGTTAAAGAATAAATTGATAGCATGTTACACATTCGAGTTATTACTCCAACTGATGAATCTAAGTGAGTTAGTCCTATGGTGATTAGCATCAATAAATATGGTTGAATTCACATTTATGTGGATTATAGGTTACTCAATGTTGTATTTTTCACTGACCCTTTCCCAACCCCATTCATCAAGCACATTTTGGAAGGTGTTACTAGATGTGAGATATAACTTTCACTAATGGATTTTCTAGCTATCACCAAGTGAAAATTGCTAAGGAAGACAAGAAAAAAATAACATTTACAATTGAATGGGGTTATTTTGAATATAATTTTATTCCTTTTGTCTTAAATAATTCACCAACAATGTTTTCATGCATCGTAGAAGAAGTCTTCAAGGATTTCATCCACAATTTCCTTTAGGTGTACCTAGATGACTAGACTGTGTATGGGTTAGTGTGTGACCACTATGATAAGTTTCACCTCATGCTCAATCATTACTACCAACTTCAAATTTCCTTGAATATTAAAAAAATTATCTTTTCCATGCCATTTTGTATTTTTTGGGGACAAATCATTTATTAGAATGGATTACTAGTGGATCCAACTAAAATTAAAGTCAATATCCAACTCCCAACTCCAACCACTTAATATGAGTATTACACCATTTTAGGTCACAAAGGGTATTATCATAAGTTCATTTGGGATTATTATAACATATTTGGATTTATGGAATAACTACTCAAATAGAATGGCATATTCTTATGTACTAATGAATACTAGCAAGCATTTGAAACTCTAAAGGAAAAATTGGTGATTATGCCCATTCTCCATTTCCCAAAATGGACCTAGCCATTTCATGTTCATGTCAACACTTCATGCATGGAAATACTTACACAACTTTTTGAATCTAACCTTGATCATCCCATTTATCTTTCTAGTCAGAAGCTCACACCAATTAAATGAAACTACTCTACTACAGACCATGAGACCCTGCCCATGGTTTATGTGCTCCTAAAGTCTCACCAATACTTGTTGACCACCCCATTTATCTTATATATAGATCATGAAATACTCAAGTATTTATTTAATAATCTAGTCTTTCACAAATGTATTTTTGATGGATTGTCCTATTTCAAGAGTTCCAATTTTTAGTGGTCATGAAACTAGGCAAGAATAATTCTGGCCCAGACCACCTCTCATGCATTCAATCTAGGGAACCATCGCACTTGATAGAAAATGATTTACCTAATGTGAAACTATTTTAAGTTAAGTGTGTGCCCAAATAATTAGAGGGGATTAATGTTTTTCTTAATATAAGCTCAATGCTAAACCACCTTAGCACCGAAGAGAAGAAGTAATTGACTATTCATGCTACCCCCTTCCAGTTTACTAGAGGATACCTTTACAAACTATGATGATATGAGGTATTAAAAAGGTGTATAATGCAATCAGATCATGTTGAATTCCTTTAAGAAGTCTATGAGTGTGTTTTATGAGGACATTATGTTGGTGATGCAATGGCAAGAAAGGTTTTGCTAGCTAGGTTATGGTGGCCCACATTATTCAAGGATGTCAAAGCCGATGCATGTCAATGTGATATTTATCAACTCATAGGTAAAACAATCAAAGGGATACCATGCCACTTCATCTATTTCTTGACCATGAACCATTTGAAAAATGGGTTATTGATTTTGTTGGCCCCATTCAACTAGTTATGAGATAAATTAGTGCATGTTATATCATTACATCCATGGACTATCTCACATGTTGGGTTGAAGCTACTACTACCACTGTTAGATTTATATGTGAACATATCATCACATGATAATTATGCCCATTAATTCAAACTAGTGATCGTGGCACTCACTTTCTCAATGTAATAGTATGCATTCTCCTAGCTAAATTCATGATTATGAACCATAAGACCACACCATACCACCCTCAATCCAATGGCATAGTTAAATCTTTAAATAAGGTCATTGGTGATACACTAACCAATATTTTCAATATTATATGCACTGATTGGTATGATCATGTGTCAGTGGTCTTATGGACTTATTGAACCATATATAAATATTGAATAAGAGTACTCCTTTTAACCTTGTCCTTGGTACTGAAGCAATTTTACTAGTGCATTTCCTTGTGGCTTCCTTGTATATTATGTGCATTAGTAAATTAGATGAAGAATAATACCTAAATTCTTGACTGGATGCTTTACTTCAGTTGGATGAAGCATGCATTCTCATACACTAAATTCAAGGGTTGATAAGCAAAAACAAAAATCTTGGAATGAATGACTTATCAAATCCAAAGATTTTCATTATGATATTCATGTCTTGGTCTATGATTCAAATGTTTCACACCATTCAGATAAACTATAGAACTAATATAATGGTCCTTTTATCATTCATGATATCCATCCAACAGACACTTGTAAGTTAAAAATATTAGACGGCCAATTCCTTCTAGGTCATTTTAATGGTAGAAAACTCCAACCCTACCATTATATGTGACTCTTTTATGCTCAATAAATAATTTTCATGCCAATAGTTTATTTTATGACTTAATTTTTTTTTCAAATAAGTGTGGCATTGGTTACACACCTTTTGTAGTTTGATTTTAGCACATTTGGTGCTCTTTGGTAATCAAAACTCTATCATTTTTCACTTTCTTGACAAATAGATCTCATTCGGTTATGTCATGGTGGCCCATGCACACATTTTCATGTGGGGTAAGTTTGGTGGATAAGTTAATTAGGCTAAGTACATAAATAAAAGTTTATAAAAAATCATGCATGATTAAATAAAAGCTTAGGATAAGGAGGCACGTAAGCAGAGGTGTGTAAAGGAGGCATGCAATAGGGGAGCATGACAAAGGCATAAAATAGGTGTCACATGCCCCAATAATGTGGAATAAATATAATAAAGGAAGTTTTTTAATAAAAATAATGGGTTAAAATGAAATCACATTTTCCATGAATAAAATGGGAAACTTAAATTTTTATAGTTGGCATGCAATATGGGAAAGGTGTAACAACTTTAAAAATAAGGATGGGACATTCATTTATTGATGATATAGTGGAATAAATGTAAAGTGTGTCAAATTGGTGCTAAGTCATGCCATTTAAAGTATTAATGGTTAATGTGATGGTTGGTGGGATGGAGGGTAGTTAATGTAAAAAATTGTTCTGCCTATAAAAGATTTAGAGGCCTCTCATTTTACTTTTTATTATTGAAAACTTAACATTTTTAGAGCTTAAAAAATTGTAAACAATTAGTGAAGAAGGTATATACATATTATTCTCATTGACAAAATTAAAGCATAGATTGATGTGACATGCATTCAAGAAAAGAAGAATGGAAACATGTATATAAGAATGTGTGTTAGAGAGTTGCAAGTTGTAGATATTACACCCACCATTAGAGAAGGTTAAATATATAAGCATGAAGTAATTTTTATTTAAAAATAAATTAAAAAGATGTATTCAATTAAGATAATTACTCGATCATGTGTTAACCTTCAGGGACCCTAGTTGGTGATGCACCAAAGTAGAAAGGTAGAATAAGAGATCCACTAGCAGTCATTCTTGAATTTAAGGAGCACAAGGGCATAGAAGGAAGTATTGTTTTCATCTATTAATAAATTTTTGGTTTACATGGTTTTCAATTCAAGAACTTGATAAAGATGGTAAAAGAGACATCTATCAGAGAAGCACTACAGATGGTGCATGTATTGAAGAAGGCAACCACAAGATCACCTCCCCCACTATATTGATTGAATAAATGCAGTACCCTAACACATTTTTTCATGATAATTATAAATCTAAAGTTTGTAATTTTAAAATCTTGGACTACAATCATCACCAATCTAGTACTGAAGGTGACTTATAATATAACTATCAAATTGAGTGCCAGAACACAATAAATGAGATCAAATATGATCTCACAGTTTATAACTTGTTGTAGGATGCAGGTATGCTCTAAATTTTACAGCCAACATACTTTGTAAAACCCCATGAGTTGGTTTAGTACTTGATTTTCCACATCCATGAAGATTATATTTACTTTTCAAGGAACAAAAGGAGGATTACCCCTCAATGGATCATCAAGGTAACTGAGTTACTGTATTCAAGGAGTTATGTCAATGTGGATCTTAATGATCAAGATGTTATTGAAATAATTATGATGATGTTGAAGTACAAGAAATAAGTCCATGCCATGTATATTACAAGTCTTATATGAATAGCCATTCAAGTAGCTATGTGTTTTCCCATGACTAAGCTAGGGGTGTGGATAGGTGGAAGGAGGTGTATATGGCCCACCTATATGTTGTAGTCCAATTAGATAAGGATAATAAGTAAAATTATTCCCAATTCTTTGATGATAAAATTTAAAAGGTGATACAAAGGTGCATCAATTGCTTAACCACAACTTTCCCTAGGATGTAATTCTAGTTTTACTTTTTTTTTATGAGATTGGCATCCCAGAGTATTTTGGTAAAGAAATGAAGTGGGTTTAACCACAAAATAATAAGTCCCCCACCAAGATGTTCAAATAATTCAAATTTTCTGGCACCATCACCCCCTCTTACAAGGCAAAGATAAAGGGTTGGTTTGAGGGTATGAATGAAGCCTTTGGAAATGAATGGCACGTACCAAAAGTCTACATAGATGGGAACCTATGTTAAGTTTACTATTAAAAAACATTATTCACTCATGTAGATATAGTTGGAGACCACTAATAACTTATTGAGCTAGATCAAGTTGCCTCATGCCTTCACTACCAAATATTTCATGGATTATTTCAATCATATTGTGGATGTATGCCTGGAGAATAACAATGATGAAAATATTAATGTCAAGATTCATATTCTTTGCAATATCTATGTCTATCCAAGAAGGGAAGCATATATAGAGTGACATGAATCAATTAAAATTGATATCAATCCTTTCAAAATAATCATGCAAGGTAGAAACTATTTGGTCTACTATATACTCAGGCCACTAAAGAAAACATTAGGAAGTTGAGAGGTAGACAAGTAACCTCTCCCCCCTCAACCATAACCACACACATAATAAAAGATATGAAAGGAGAAAAGGCCAAGACCAGAGGCCACCAATTCTATTAGGGTACAAGAACAACCCAGGTCCACCCCAAAATAAAAAAGGCAAACCTCATTGCCAATAAGAGCCCAAGGATTACCTATAGAATAAAATTATGACATTGTTATTTTATAAATTTCTATCCAATCATAGCCATAACTTGTATCACCCATAGTGGTGATTCCTAAACTAGGTAAAGTATCTCTAGAAGCATAACATAAAAAGGAGCCCAATCCTAAGCCAAAGAAAGACTAGCCTCCTACTAAGGAGCAAAAAATGGACACTCAAAGCCCAAATCATTTTGGGGAAGAAAGAGGAAGAGTGTAATTCCCCAGCATAGAATACCTTGGAATCAACTCTAGAAAACAATAGGAAAAGAGCCTAGAAATTTTATATCTAAAGTGTGATCACCAATAGGGTAAGGAACCTATGCAATAAGTAGAGCAAACAAAGTAGGTAAAAGTTGGTAAAGAGGACCCCCCCAATCATTCCCTATTCCTATAAGATGTTCTCAATGAGAAATGATATATATGGGATTACTTCCCTAAGCATGAATCTACTATACAAACTCATCATAAATTATCATTTGTGATGGATGTATATAATGATGATGGCTACTTTGAGCTCCCCAAGGCTAGCACTAATATAATCCCAAAGGTGGTAAATGTTCCATACATAATTTGTGTAGATCCCCTTAAATTATTTTCACCTAAAGTATGTGCAAACCTAAAAAATATTACCCTAGAGGTTTATAGGCAAACACTCTCCACAACAATGATGTTTTCAAGATCAACCATTAACATCAGAACATTATTTAAATGTACAGGGAAGAGCACAAGAAATGGCACAAGTTCAAGGAAGAAATTGAAGCACTCAAGCAAAAATAAGATGTGGTTGAGGCATCTTAAATAAGGACATTAGACCTTTGTTATACAATTTTGAAGAATGAACCAGAACCTGTGGATGATATTCCTATAACTGATGATGCCATAAATAAACTAGAGACATTAGTGGACCTCTTTCTCAAGAAATACAAAAACTAGGTGAATCATCAATAGGATAAGTTGTGGATAATGGATCAATTTGTAGAGGCCATGGACATCTTTAAAACCTTTTTAAATAAATTATGTGCCACTATTCCCACCATTGATGGGGTTTTGTAAACTTAGCATGGTTGAATAAAATTTTGGAAGCACAACTACATCCTAAGGAAAAATAACATCAATAATAAGTTGATAACACATTAAACATCAAAGACAGGGCCCAATGTATGAAAGTGTTCCAAGATGTATAGGAACTAGAAAATAAATAAACTCCCATAGTCAAGAGATTAATGCTAGTTTCTTATCACTTTGAGGATAGGTTTTAGTAGAGGTCAAGTCACTCAAGGATATGCCCACAAGGTTTCCACTTCTCAGCTTAAGATTTTGATGATTTAAGTAGATGATTTTATAGAGCAACCCAAGGAGATGAAATGACTAAAAGTCAAGGTGGAATTTATTACTTCCAATCTTCATACTTCCCTCAACTAATGTGAGGATCTCAATCACCAAGTAAAGTAGGTAGGTCCTATGTTTCTATCATCTGAGGAAATTACAACATAGTCTGGGATAAACTATTGGTTTAGTAGGGGGTGATGTTGGACCCCAAATTTTATAGTATTATATTTTGTGTTTTGGAGGCATAGCATGAAATATTAAGGGTGTTAGAATAGAGCAAAGAACCTTGGTGCAGGAGATAATGATGAAAAATAAAGGTATAGAATAATGGTGTGGAAGATCTTGGTATAGAATAGCAAGTTGTGGAAGACAAAATATAAAAAATAAGTAAAAATAAAAGACATAGGACTCAAAAAAGTGCAATACTAGGATAAGGATATATAAAGAAGATATAGTTACAAATTAGTTCATAGAAGCTTTAGAGACTAATCAAGCACAAATCTAACACTAGTTCATGAAAGATGAAGAGCATGAACACACATATCTAGCATAGATAGAGTATCTAGGGAATGTTAGGCCTAAGTTAAAAGAATATCATTGTAACGCCACATGATGTTTTTTTGAAATAGTCATTGGATTGTCATCTTTATTTGTATTAATGATGTAACTTGAGAGGGGTTGGATTATGTATAAATACCCCTTAGCTTTGTTTATAAAGTGTTGGTTAAGTTGTCAAATAGATGTATGTAAATGGATAGATAATGTTGTTTAAATACCTTTGTAATCCTCTTCAATGAAATGAATGAAATTACTATTATCTATGAATTCTAATGTGTTATCTATTTTTATGGTATTAAATGGAATTACCTGGAATGAGTAGAATGAATAAAGTGGTTAACTCTAATAAGATGTTTTTATTATTAATGACTTAATGTAATTAACCCAAGTGCCTAAGTAAATAGAGTTATAAATCTACCACCACATAGTAGAATCGATGAGAACTAGTCTTAGATGTGTGTTTAGGGTGAGCACATAAGGTCACTACTTGCATGATATATCAGTGTGCTATCTCATTGGTTTATTCCTTCTTATAAGCACACAACTAATACTTAATTGAGAGAAACTAAGGATAAAATACCTCAATAGACATAGTGAGGAGGAGTGGTTATATATCTTGAGTAAGCTCACACATGTTGGTGGTTATGCTTAGTTTATGACATGATAAATTGAGTTAGTAGGAGTGGTTGTCTTATTTTGAGAATTGATTAGGACCCCAATTCAAGCCTAGCCTTGGCATGTGCACTCCAATCTAGTGTGATTTAGTAGTCAAGGCATGGGATTCCTTGGAGACGTATTTGAATTTTGAATGATAGGGTTAGCACCCTCATCTATGTATTATTTTTCATAAGACTTTCTCAAGGTTGGCTCATTATAGACTGATAATTACAATTTAAACCTAGACATTTTCTTCCATATGTTTTTTACTACTTTATAGGATAATCTCTCCCTTTTTCCTATGTTATTCTTGTTGTTACATAATTTTTTTATTACACTTAAATGACTATAATCACCCAATATTATTAATAAATAAGAAAACCTTGATATTTTAAATGTTGTTAATATTTTAAATCCATCTCACGCACATGTATATGGTGGTCATGGTATTTTTATCTTATCTGATTAACTTCCTATTCTCTTACATCATCCTTGGGTTAAATATGTGCTAATCCTAGCTCAACCAAGGGTTGTTTTCAATGGGTGTGCTCAATCAGACATTGCAAGAACATCTTCAGTATCAATAGGTTTTTATCTATTTATCCCTTTTCTTTTTCATTGTCTTCATGATGATAATTTAATATAGGTTAAAAAAAATCTAAATATGCATGTTAATCTTGGTTGATTAATTATTTTTATCACTATTTAAGCATTATTGAATGTACACATGTGATAAGTAGACTTAGAAATCAATTATTTACTTATTGTGTTTATCTTAAGAAAAGATGATTTCTATTTGAGGTTAGGACCAACAAGTATTGTCTAAGGAACTTCCATCCTCTTTATAAATGTCTGAGATAGAGTTATCCAAAGAGAATCAATTTTTAAAAAGGCCCCTTTCATGGAATGGTTACACATCAATCTATTTAGTGATATCATAATACCAAGACCTAGTACATTTAGACCTTATGGAAGCATTTTATTCATGGGATCTTCTTCTTTTTAGGAGAGGTAAAAGTATTAACAAAACCCTACCTAATTTTTGTTGTGTCAATAATACCACAAAAATGTTTTGGCACTAATAAGGCCGCGTAGGAACACAAACTGAATCATATCCATATATTGAACTAGGACATTCTAGGAACCTATTCTTTCACACTAAGCTATACCATAGTTTAAGATAGAAAGCAGTAGGATAAATATAATATTTAAGTCTATTGGGATCGATTAGATATTTTAAAGCTCATAATTCATATAAATTTAAGAGTTAATACATATAAAAGGAGAGATAAATCAGTCCAATTAATGGGCAATTTGCCTACAGCTATAAACACTCTTTTAGTTAGCACATTCATGCTTTCCCATCATATACCATTGGCCAATCCCATGGCATGGATTGGATTAGGTGGGTTCTTTATGAATATTATATGGATTACACATGACCTACCAAAGAACTCAAACAAGTTTTGTCTTAAATTCATAGTTAGAGGACCTCAAACAACTAAAGAGCATATACAGGCATTCAAGGATGCCCTTATCAAAATGCAAGTGCAATATGAATACATTACATGTAGGTTATTTCCTTATTCATTAGGGGAGACTTCCTATGCCTGATACCTGAGATTACCAAATGGGTATATAACCACTTGGGATGGTTTGGAAGACATATTTGTAAACCATTTTAGGTTTCCCATTTACCTAATTATTCTATATCATCATTTTATAGCTATTAAGAGATAACCAATTAAACCCATGATCATGTTCAATGTACATTTTTACAAACTATATCATAAGATTAAATACCCCTACATATTATCAGAGATCCCTACCATCTAGACCCACTTGAGGGTTATGGATCCTTTGACATCAATGTTCCTTAGAATAACCCCAACTGCACTTACATCCTTATCATTAGCCTATAATGAATCTGTGAACATAGAATACCATTTGGTACCTCAAAAATATAACACAAGTGTTTTACCATATTTATGATGACTAGGAGCTTATAACCAGGTTCCCATGATTAATCAAGCATAGAATACCATTTGGTACTTCATAAATATAACACAAGTGTTTTACCATATTTATGATGACTATGAGCTTATAACCAGGTTCCCATGATTAATCAGGCTCTCAGCCAAGGCACCCATTTCAATGAAACCCATCATGGGAGCCTTATATGAAAGTCTCAACATGTGTATAATCTAACACCGATGAACCTCATGCCTAGTGGTCAACCCTATGTACCTCTAAACCATGTTTTTCTATAGACATCTAATAATCAACTTGTCCTAATTGCTTATAATAACATAATTTCCATGTGAAGTACTCACAGATTTGCTACATATAATAGTAACCCATTGGCAATACCCTCATTCTTGAATAATCAAGTTGTTGCCAACAACACTCTTAATCCAACATAACCTATTACCCCATAATTTCTAAATGCTAATCCACATGTGACAAACCCATAACATCAAACTTTAAATCAACCAAATGGTGGCATAGACCTTTAGATATGCAATATGAGGTAAAAGGTCCAACACTTTTTTAAGGACATAATCAATCTACATAAACAAGCACCTCAGAATTCAAAGAACAAGGCATGACATAATCAATTTGCATAGACAAGGAATGAAATGAAGAAGAAGAGAACTATTGATTTTCTGATATGTTTTCTCCATATGTATATGCAAGAAAGGTGAAGAAATCAACTTGATAAATTGCACACATTATTATTGACAATTGCATAATTGAATGATGGAATGAGATCTTAGCATGGAATGATGTGGATAGAAGGACTCTACTTGTAACAACCCCATTGGATTAAACATAGAAATACATGATTTTTTTTTAATTAAACACATATACCAAATATAAATTACATCAAGAGAATATATAGAGACCATAATAAATACCCAAGGTGTGATAATATAAACAAGCATAATACCTCATATAATACTATTCTCTAATATCATGAGAGTACACATCAATACATTAATATAGAAATTAATAATAATAACTCAACCACAACTAATACAAATACGTAGCCACCACTGTCAATGTAAAATAACAAATAATTATAACTCTTCATGATTATTTTCAATAATAATTATAATATAATACAATGTATAAATAAGATGCATGGCTCTCCCAAAGCATAGTTCTCAAACTCAAGTATCTGTGGCAATCTAAAGTGTTGTCTTGATAAGTAGTACTATTGTGGGGAGGGAGAGCATCATCTTAATTATTTTCCATACCAACCATAGACCAATGATCCCCCACACTAATACCATCATGAAATGTCCCTCCCTTCATGGATGAGTAGATAGTGATGGTGCAAGAATCCAAAGAGACAAGCAAGCACATGGTGCTCAATAGTTTCTAACTAAACTAAACATACAATGTATCATTAAAAATTTGATCTATTGTAAGATATCATACATACATGTAAATCATACTCATGAAATGATAATGTCTCACTAAACATACTTTGGCCCAAATTTTTATAAATAATAAATGATAACAATCTATAGATCAATCAAATATCTACACGACTACCTTCATCTGTCATTGTAATATTAGTAAGCTAATGAAGTCCATCTCACTCCTTATTGCATATCATTAATGTAGATTGGTAAAATATAATTTAACCACAAGATTCATTTAATTTACTTCCTACTATCAAACACATTATGTAATAGGCCAAACTTAGGAGTAACCAACGCATACATTTATTTATATCATTATTTTCTATCCCATACTAGAAATAATGAAAATAATTTATACCATCTAGGTAATTACACTTTTAATTGTATATTTTCACTATCACATTTAGTTTCCAAACATACTATACCCTATGATAACCCATATTACCATAGTCTATTATTTTAAGACATACTATTATTTTTATAAAAATAGTCATAGTAAAGTGGTCATAACTACATGGAAATACTCTTATATTCAATCAACCAGGTATAACAAAGAAAACCATAGTTCCACATAACACACTAATATACTATCATATCATTCATAAAATTTTCAAGACTATATGTAGGCATACATAAAGTCCTTCTAACAGTCATAAACCTACTAGTCATAATAATATTTAGCACGCATACATATAATTAATCAAATATAGATATGAGTTTGAACATAATTATTACAATATGTACCATCCAATTATAACATAAATTTATAGTGTAGTACTCTATGATATCCCATACTATCATAGGTTCCCAACTACATAATAATAATTAAGCAAGTACAAGGCTATACTACCCGAGAATACCCTAAGTCTAAATTGCATACTAGCATTCAAGAAAATATAAATAATTAGCATGCATCACGATGAACCTTTATATAGCCAAGAATTTATACATACTAACACTCCTATAATATATACCACTCTTAAGTATTCAATATTTAATTTCATATAATTAGTAGTTAGTCAATCATTGTAGAGAAATAGAGAACTCATAAAATCGCTATGATATTTTATTCCAACATTTCATTCTATTTATAGAAGACTATTCCAAAAGGTTATATTTCTTGATTCCTAAGAAACTTAGTGACTTACTTAAATCATCTATTAAACTATAGGTAAAATCCCTATATACAACCACTTATACATCATAATATGCACCACATATAGGTGCTCTAATGCTATGCAATTACTAATCCATGGTTTAATATTTTTAAGCAAAACAACTAAACCTCAAAATCAAGTTGATGAAGTAGTCATAAATACATGAAAATACAAATTTATATTTAATAGTTATAATATCCATAACTTTATTTTTTTTAAACATAAAAAATCCAATCTATTATTTTTTTTTTACTCTTATGGCATTCGTTAAGTTATTTTTAAGTGATTCTTTTAATTTAATTAATATTCTACCTGAGGACTATAACTACAAGAATATATCCCTATGTTTTAAATATTTTAATAGGTATATTCACTCTAAATTATTACATCCGACATCCTATAGCTTATTCTAATCTTATTTTTACATCATATGCTTTTAATTCACAAATTTATATTATGATAAAATACTTGTACCTATCATGATAAATGCTTTGATTGGTTTTATACCCTCCACATGTATTATTTTCACTTTTAAAATTTTCTTGATATACTAACTTTAAATAGTGCCTATGATTAAACACATTTCAAATAAGCATCTTATGATGTTATCTTACTATTTATATAACAAAAATTAGCTAACAACCGATATAGACAACTAGAAAACTCTATAAGAGTTCCTATATTTTAATCAAATGTTACAGTGAAGGAATAATTTATACTACGCTCTATGTTTTACAACCATCCCAAAAATAGACATATCATCATTTGGAAAAAAGAATTATTTTTAGCATATACATACCTAAGCATAATTAGAGAAATGTAATGAGTTGATATCCCATAACATAAATATAGACAAATATAAATATGCTTAGTATTTAATCCATCATACACGATGACGTAATATCTATATTAAATATTAGATATAAAGCTCTTTTTTTTATTTATCAAGACTATGCTATGTTATAATTTACATGGGAATATATAACCTTGACTAAGGGAGGGCTTTAGTTATATATATGGTGACACCATAATTACTACAAAGACTAGTCAATATACCCTTTCGCATAAATCCATGCACAATCACTTAGTTCTATTATTACATCTATATTATATTAAGACACAAATCCATAGATAGTCAAATAGCATATCTCTATAAATAATGATATGCAATTAAATAATGATTTCAATTAACATTATATCTAATATAATGAAAATTAATATCATTTCCATTTTTATCCATATCATGTCGCTTATCTTTTATTTAAGTGATATACTATTATGAAAGCTAACATCATATCTATTATCCATATAAACTAACATGATAAGCTTTTACTTAAGTGATATTATATTATGATATCATGCCTAACATGTTTAATTGTGTCTCTCAAATAACTATATCATAATAGTTTTCTAAATGTATGGTAATTAAATTTAGGTTTGTAATTAAAATTAAATAATGATTTAAATGAACCATTTAAAAACCATAGTTTTCATTACATGCAATTAACCTTCATATAATGACACCTAAAAGTTTGTAACTTCCTCTCACAAGCTAGTTTGTTTGCGTAGACCCTAGGTCAATTCCTTTCTATTATTAATTATTTTAGTATGATGCAAGTTCAAATCTATGATTTACAAGGTCAGAATATATGTATAAAATTCATAGAACTACAAATTAGTGACTTCCTTTTTTGTTTTATGCATATCCTCAACCAAAACAACCTCTTATAAATTTATCTAGTTGATAATAATAATGCTAATTGAGCAACGATCTAATATAGAATAAAATGCCTTGTTTTAAGGTGTACTAAAGGAGCTATATCAATGACTATAATTATAATGGGGATTATAATTACCTATATCGATGCCTAAATATGTATATTTTCTAGATTTTAAATTGTATCTAATCTCTTACATAGGTCGATGCCCCTTCTATAAACTATTACTCGTTTATGTCTTGAATTAATTGACTAAATATAAACTTTGATGCCACTATATGTATAATGCAAACCAAAAAAAAGACTTTGATTATTAATATAATTGATTTTTTAGGGGTTTCACTCCCTATAGCCTAATGTTTCTTTTTTTTGTAAGTTTTGAAAATGGGCATATAAAATACATAGTTATTCATACAACAAAATAATCTAAATAAAAGAATATCTAGGCTAGTTATATAAGTGACAATGTGTTCATCCTCCTCTTTAATTTAGTTTTTATACTAAATTAAATAATAGACAATGTCCTATTAATTTTTTAATCAACGTAATTACTATAATTGAAGTACATCACTTGTTAAATAGCTTGTTGAAATCTCTGTGTCTTTTCTCCCAATGCAGTGCCCCTTGCTTCCTTTCTCTTTTTTTCCTTGCCTTCACTCTCTTATACATAAGATAATCTCTTTTCATACTCTTTCCTTATGTAAAATAAGCACAGCTTCCTCTTTTTCAAGATTTTTTTTTGTTATTTTAATATTTAATTATTTTCTAGATTTTCTAATTTTTATTTATTTCCTTTCTTTTTATTTTTTCTGATTTTTAATGTAATTTTCATTTTTTTAAATATGTAATGCTAAACTCCCTAATTTTTATTAAATTAAATTAGCATCTATATATATAATTTTAAATGAAATTTTCAAAATTTACAAACAATCTATATTTTAAATTTATTTTTTCTAAAAAATTTCCTACCATTATTAATGGCAAAACATGTTAAACATGTAAAGACATTCATTATGATATTTACTTACACTATAAAATCATAGAAAGCAACACTCCAAAGCAAGTAATTAAACACACCATAAGTAAGCTAGTTTTAATGTATTTCTACCATGTGCTAACTATTGTGGTGTGTGTAGGGTTTTGTCAACTCTCTATCAACCTTCGACATCTCTATTTATATCACCCTCTCTAATGATTCTATCCCTCCAACATGTTTTTAATGATGAGTTATTCTACTTTCACCTCACAACATGTAATTAATTATATCATATCACATGATAAACATATAGCAATAAATATAACTAGAACAATATATTAATGTGTTGGAAATGTAAACACATACATTAACTAACTCAAAGTAAGCAATCATGTATCATCATGTATCTAAACAATATTCCACTATCCCATAATAGCATAAATCTCAAGATTAGTCAAAAATATAACCAAATTTAAATATGTTAGCTATAGATATCCACAGATAATCTATAAAATTTGTCTAGTAAGGAATCATGATATAACATCCTTCCTCCCTAAAGCTATTCATCATCCCTAATAACTGTTATTCAAACATAAGTTTTGAATTAAAAACATTATTTATCAAGTAAATAAACATGGTATACAATACCAAGTTAAGAAAAAATATGGTAAATTACCTATAGAAATCATCGTAGTTCCTTTAAGTTATACTATTCTTAGAGTATTGGTCCTATAAGACCCTACTCTATGACATCTCCCTATTAAATAAACATGGTTTGTGAGTAATACTTACTCTGATTGATTCTATCATGACCACCCCGAGATCCAAAACTATAAATATAAGCCTATATACTATAGGATTGACCAATTTTGTTACCTTGAAGGGTCCCACATATCTCAGTGAAAGTTTCACTGACTTCTTAAGAGCACATAAGATCATCATACAATTCAAAAAAAATGACTAGGGAGAGTTCCATATAATCTTACATCCCCTATGCACATCTCTCTAACTTGGAGAATGTTTTTCTCATTCTAGAGAAAGTAATTAGGAAACTTGGTAAGAATAATATGTTTAAGTTAATATTATCACTACTTCATGTAGCTTTAGATAAGTATAACATGTCAATACTATCACTACTCCATAGATTTCCTAACAAGTATGATGATGAATAGGAACTAGAAATACTATAGTTCTAATGTATACAAGATTAAGGAATAAACATTCCACCGTATACATGCATATAGCCATATGATTGATTTTGATAAGATTGTCTATCATATCCAAACTCAATAACATTTGAGTCAATGTGATTCTAAGTAAGATACCATCCTAATGCTTAGGAATCATGTTTCTAATTCACCACTTTTCTCTCAGATCTTCAAAACCTAATGATCTCTACAATGTGTACAAGGTTCAATGAACCATAATTTCATATTAATAGATCATAAAAATCAATAATATATGATAAATAATTATAGATGTATCAATATACATCTAATAAAAATAGCATACAATCAATCCATAATTGTATTAAGTTTCCACTAGCCAAACATATCTAGTATCATCTTTATGAGCTTAACTTATAGTGTTATATTGATATTTAAAAATAATAATGTTAAAACTAACATACATACAAAGTCCAAGGATCACACCATCCCTTCAACCCTATAAGGGAATAAGTGAGACAATATATCCCTACTTAGTTAAAATGAAATCAATTAAAATTTTATCTCAACCCCTAGATTGATAAGATGTTCTGCACATCCTATGCCCTACTCACTTCCGATGACAGGTATAAAATAACTCTTCAAAATAACATGTTTTAAGATAAAAGAGAATTATTTAAATCTAATAAAGGTTGAATGATAACATAATAATTCTTAATATATAATTTAAGATTTTCCACTCCACATGGTTTAAAATCATAATATTAGGTAAGATAGTGACCTGAAAGAGTCACAAGTGGAAAGTTGAGAACTAACATTTCAAAAATTCTTGCATACCATCACAAGGTAAAAATAAAATGTTGTAACTCTATTTTTCAACAACACTACCTACTTACCAAATCCATAGCATAGTTTCACAATCTATTTCCACAATAGGAAGAAATAAAATACTAATCACAAAGATATATCAATCCATCCTATCCTACAACTTCTCTCTCAACAAGAATTAGAAGGCATTCTCTGATAAACTTCAAGGGAGTAAAGTCAAACAACATGAAAATATGAATCCTCTCAATAGATTAATTTTATCAAAGGAGAATGATATAATAACAATTTACCTCTAAGCTAACTAATAGAATTGACACTCCTTTCTAAACCATATAACATAAAGTGTCAATCCTTAAACAAACTCTTAACACATGGGAACTCTTAATCTAAATAATAGCACTCTATTACAAGAAAATTCAGACTACACTTAGAGGTACCAAAACTAAAATTGGTCTTATAATATTTTCCATTCCTAGGATTAGTGGAAACAAGGCACAAAAATTAAAGCACATATATATAGTTAAGTGAGAAGCATACTAAACTTATAAACACTCAGAGCACAAAACACAAATGGTAATGGTGACTTGATTACCAAGAAGGATTTAATCACACTCAAGGTGTTTGATCTAAGTGATCAAACTATGGTATAAATCTTTTGTTCATAACTCATGAACTATGTTATATACTCTTCTACCTAAGACTCATATAGAACCATCACCATTGTAACATTTGATAAGCTAATTCTATAAGAATTATAAGAGGGTACTAGATCTCCTAAGAATGAACACTCACTATACCACACACATTTCATTAATGTCACATACTTAAAAAAGTCATTAATCCATACAGGAGGATATATCAAGTCTCAAAACTCCAATCATGATGTGCATGTTTCCACACTGAAGCACCACTAATCCAAAATACTAATGAAATACTTCATGTCACTAAATTCACACTAGTTAATAAAAAGAATGAAAATGCTAATGGACTCATTAGGTCCTATAATTTGAGCTACGACTTTGATACCACATGTAACAACCTCATTGGGTTAGACAAATAAAATACGTGAAATTCTTTTTAATTAAACAAATATACCAAACATACATTAAATTAAGAGAATCTATAGAGATCATAAGAAATACTCAAGGTGTGATAATAGTAACAAGCATAATACCTCACATAATATTGATTTCCAATATCATAAGAGTACACATCAATACTGTAATAAAGAAAGTAATAATAAAAACTCAGCCACAACTAATACAAATATATAGCCACCACTATCAATATGCAATAATAAATAATTAAAAATATTCATGATGATTTTAAATAATAATTACAATATAATACAATGTGAAAATATGATACATGGATCTCCTAGAGCATAGTTCCTAAACTCAAGTATTTGTGGCAATCTCAAGCGTCCTCTTGATAAGTAGTGCTATTATATAGATGGAGAGCATCATCTGAGTGATTTTCCACACCAACCATAGAACAATGATCCTCACACTAATATCATCAAGAAATGTCCCTCCCTTCATGTATGAGTAGATAGTGATGGTATGGGAATCTAGAGAGACAAGCAAGTACCCATGTGTTGAATGGTTTCTAACTAAACTAAACATGCAATGTATCATAGAAAACTCCATCTAGTGCAAGATATCACACATACATGTAAAATATACTCATAAAATTATAATGTATCACTAAACATATTTTGGTCAAAAGTTTTAAAAATAATAAATGATCATGATCTATATATCAATAAAATTCATACATACTAATTTATCAGACTATCTTCATCTATCATTGTGATACTTTAAGCTAGTGAAGTCCATCTTACTCCTTACTCCATATCAATAATGTAGATTGGTTAAATATAATTCAAACATAAGAATCATTTAATTTATTTATTACTAGAAAACACATTCTTTAACATGTTAAATTTAGGAATAACCAAAGCATACATTTATTTCACCAAACTATGAATGAATCTTACATTATTTTTTATCCCATACTAGAAATAATGACTACAATCTGAGTAATTACACATTTAATTGTATATTTTCACTATCATAATTAGTTTGCAAACATACTACACCCTATGATAACCCATATTACCATAATCTATTATTTTAATACATAATACTATTTTGTCAAAAACAATCTTAGTAAAGTGGTCATAATTACATGAAAATGCATCTTATATTCAAGCAACTAGGTATAACAAAGAAAATCATAGTTCCATGAAACACACTAATATACTATCATATCATTTTTTTAAATTTCAAGGCTATATACACACATACATAAAGTCCTAATAGTCATAAACGTATTAGTCATAATAATATCCAGCACACATATATATAATCAATCAAATGTAGATATGAGTTTGGTCAAAATAATTACAGTATGTACCATTCAAGTATAACATTATTTATAATCTATTACTCTATGATATCCAATACTATCATAGGTTTCCAACTACATAATAATAATTAATCAAGGATGGGGCTATACCACCCAGGTATATCCTACGTCTAAACTGCATACTAGCATTCAAGAAAATATAACTAATTAGCATGGATCATGATGTACCTTTATATAGCCAAGCATTTATACATATTAGCACTCCTATAATATGTACTGATTTTAAGTATTCAATACTAAATTTCATGTAACTAACATTCAGTTAATTATAGCAAATAATTAGAGAACTCATAAAATTGCTATGATCTTTTCTTCTAATATTTCATTATGTTTCTACAAGATTGTTCCAAAAGGTTATATTTATTTATTCCTAAGAAACTTAATGACTTACTCAAATCATCTATTGAACTATAGGTAAAATCTCTATATACGAGCACTTGTACATCATAATATGCACCATATTTAGGTACTCTAATATTGTTTACTAAATTATGGTTTAGTGTTTTTAAACAAAACTAATAAATATTGATATCAATCTAATGAATTAGTCATAAAAACATGGAAACACATATTTTTATTTAATAGTTAGAACATTTATAACTTCATTTTTTGAAAACATAAGAAATTCTGTCTAGCATTTATTTTACTCTTAGGGGTTTATATGCAAGCATTCACTAAGTTATTTTTAAGTAATTCTTTTAATTCAATTAATATTCCACCTGAGAACTATAACTACAAGAATATACCCCTATGTTTTAAATATACTAATAGGTACATTCATCCTAAATTTTCACATCATGTAGCTTATTCTAATATCATTTTTACATTGCATGTTTTTAACTCACAAATTTATATTATTATAAGCTACATGTACCTATCATGATAAATACCTTGATTGGTTTTCTACCCTCTGCATGTCTTATTTTCACTTTTATAATTTTTTTGATATATTAACCTCAAATAATATCTATGTTTAAACACATTTCAAATAAGCATCTTATGAGGTTATCCCATCATTTATATAACAGAAAGGAGCTAACAACTGAGCTAGATAACTAGAAAACTCTATAACATTTCATATATTTTAATCAAATGTTAAGGTGAAGGAATAATTCATACTACACTTTATGCTTTACAACCATCCCAAAAATAGACATATCATCATTTGGAAAAAAAAATTGTTTTTACCATATACATCCCTAAACATAATTAGGGAAATGTAATGAGTTGATATCCCATAACATAAATATAGACAAATATATATATGCTTAGTATTTAACCCATCATACATGATGATGTAATATCTATATTACTTATTAAATATAAATCTCTTTTCTTTATTTATCAAGACTATGTTATGTTTTAATTCACATGGGAATATATAACCTTGACTAAGGGAAGGCTTCAACTATATATATGGCGATGCCATAATTACTATAAAGACTAGCCAATATACCCTTTCTTATAAATCCATGGACAACACTTAGTTATATTATTGCATCTATATTATATTAAGGCATAAATCCATGGATAGTCAAATATCATATCCCTATAAATAATGATTTGCAATTCAATAATGATTTCAGCTAACATTATATCCAGGATAATGGAAATTAATATGACATCCATTTTTATCCATATCATATCACTTAGATTTTATTTAAGTGATATGTTGTTATGAAAGTTGACATCATATCTACTATCCATATAAGCTAACATGATAAGCTTTTATTTAAGTGATATTATATTATGATATCATGCATAACATGTTTAATTATATCTCTCAAATAACTGTATCATAATAGTTTTGTAAATATATGGTAATTGAATTTAGGTTTGTAATTAAAATTAAATAATGGTTTCAGTGAACTATTTAAAACCCACAGTTTTCATTACATGTAATTAACCTTCAAATAGTGGTGCCTAAAAGTCTATAACTTCCTCTCACAAGCTAGTTTATTTTCATAGAACCTAGGTTGACACCTTTGTGTTATTAATTATTTTAGTATGTTGTAGGTTCAAATCTGAAATTTATAGGGTCAAAATATATGTATAAAATACACATAACTACATATTAGTGACTTCCTTTTTTTATTTATGTCGATCCTCAACCAAAATAGCCTTTTATAAATTTATCTAGCTGATAATAATGATGCTAATTGAGTAGCAATCTAATATAGCATAAAATGCCTTATTTTAAGGTGTGCTAGAGGAGCTATAGAAATGACTATAATTATTATGGGTATTATAATTACCTACACTGATGCCTAAATAGGTATATTTTCTAGATTTTAAATTGCATTTACTCTCCTACATAAGTCAATGCCCCTTCTATAAATTGTTGTTCATTTATGTCTTGAACTAATTGATTCAATATAAACTTTGATGCCACTATATGTATAATTCAAACCAAAAAAGAAGACTTTGATTATTGATACAATTGAATTTTTAAGGATTTCACTCCCTATGACCTAATGTCTTTTTCTTGTAAGTTTTTAAAATGGGCATATAAAATACATAGCTAGTCATACAACAAAATAGTCTAAATAAAAGAATATTTAGGCTAGTTATATGAATGACCCAATATGTTCATCCTCATCTTTAATTTATTTTTAGACTAAATGAAATATTATACAATGTCCTATTACTTTTTTTATCAACATAACTACTATAATTGAAGTACATCACTTGCTAAATAGCTTACTGAAATATCTATCTTTTCTCCCAACGTGGCACCCCTTGCTTCCTTTCTCTTTTTTTCTGACCTTCACTCTCTCATGTGTAACATAATATCTTTTTAGACTCTTATGTAAAATAGGTGCAGCTTCTTCTTTTTTAATATTTTATTTTTATTTTTGTTATTTTAATATATATAATTATTTTTTATATTTTCTAATTTTTTTATTTCCTTTCTTTTTATTTTTGTGATTTTTAATTTAATTTTAATTTTCTAAAATATACTTTAAATAAGGAATGTTAAACTCCCTAATTTTTGTTGAATTAAATTAGCATCCAAATATATAATTTTAAATGGCAATTTTAAAATTTACAAATAACTCATATTTTAAATTTATTTTTACCAAAATTGTTCCTACCATCATTAATGGAAAAACATGCTAAACACATAAAGGTATCTATTACAATATTTACTTACACTAGTAAATCATAGAAAGTAACACTCCAAAACAAGTGATTAAACACACCATAAGTAAGCTACTTTTAATGCATTTCTACCATGTGTTAACTATTATGGTGTGTGAAATATTTCACCAGTTTCTTATCAATATTTTACATCTCCATCTATGTCACCCTCTCTGATGATGCTCTCTCTCTCTCTCTGGGACACTCTGAGGGATGAGTTCTCTTACATCCACCTCATTATACACAAGTAATTAAATCACATCATATGATAAACATATAGCAATAAATATAACTAAAATAATACATTAATGTGCTCAAAATATAAATGCATACATTAACCAACTCATAGTAATCAATCATGTATCTAAACAATATTATACTATCCCATAATAGCATAAAGCTAAATATTAATCAAAAATATTACCAAATTTGAATTTGTTAGTTATAGATATCCATGGATAATCTAGCAAGTTTACCTGATAAGAAATCATGATGTAACATCCTTTCCCCTTAAAGTTATTCATCATCCTCGATGACTCCTATTCAAACATAAGTTTTGAATTAAAATCCTTATTTAAAAAATCAATAATATGGTATACAATATCAAGTTAATCAAATGAATGGGAAATTACATGTAGAACTCATCGTAGTTCCTTCAAGTTACACTATTCCTAGAGTATTAGTTCTACAAGACCCTAATCTATGATATTTCCCTATTAAGCAAGTTTGCGAGTAATACTTATTTTGATTAATTCTATCATAGTTACCCTAGGGTCTAGAATCATAAAGACAGGCCTATATATTATAAGACTACCACTTTTATTACCTTTAAGGGTCCCACATATTTCAGTGAAATTTTTACTGACTTCCAAGATCACATAAGATCATCATACAAGCTAAAATAAATGATTAAGGAGAGTTCCACAAAAAAATTCATCCCCTATACACATTTATCTAATCTAGAGAGTGTTTTTCTCATTCTAGAGAAGGTAATTAGGAAACTTGGCAAGAATAATGTGTTTAAGTTAATAATATTGCTACTTCACGTAACTCTTGATAAGTATAACATGCCAATATTATCACTACTCGACGGAGTTCTTGACAAGTAAAATGATGAATAAGAACTATAAATACTATTTTTTCAATATATACAAGATTAAAAAATAAATATTCTGCCATATACATGCATATGTCCATATGATTGATCTTGACAAGTCTATCTGTTAGATCCAAACTCAGTAACACTTGAGTCAATGTGAGTCTAAGTAGGATACCATCCTATTGCTTAAAACTCAAGTTCCTAATTCACAAATCTTCCCTTAGGTCTTAATGACCTAATGATTTATACAATGTATATAAGGTTTAATGAACCACAATTTCATACTAATAGATCATATAAATCAATAATATATGTTAAATAATTCTAGATGTATCAACATACATACAAGAGAAATATCATATAATCAATCCATAATTGTATTAAGTTACCACTAGCCAAACATATCTAGTATCATCTTTGCTTAACTTATAGTGATATATTCATAGTTAAGATAAAATAATTTTAAAATGAAAATACATACAAGGGCTAAGGATCACACCATCCTTTCAACCCTAAAAAGGAACAAGTGAGACAACATCTCCCTACTTGATTGGTTAGAATGAAATCAATTAAAAGTTTATCTCAACCCCTAGATTAAGTAGATGTTCCACACATCCTATACCCTACTCGCTTCTAGTGATAGGTATAAAATAACTCTTCAAAATAACATGTTTTAAGATAAAAAAGAATAATTTAAATCTAATCAAGGGTGAAAAATAACATAATAATGCCTAATATATAATTCAAGATTTGCCACTCCATGTGATCTAAAATCACAATATTGAGTAAAATAGCGACCCTAAAGAGTCACAAGTGGAAAGTTGAGAACTAACATTTCAAAAATTCCTACATACCATCATAATGTAAAAATAAAATGTTGCAACTCAATGTTGCCAAAACACTACCTACTTACCATATCCGTAGCATAGTTTCGCAATCTATTTCCACAATCAAAAGAAATAAAATATTGATCACAAATATGTATCAGACCATTCAATCCCATAACTTTTCTCTCAAAAATAAGTATAATTCATTCTTCCATAAACTTCAAGGAAGTACATTCAAACATCATAAAAATATGAATCCTCTCGATAGCTTAATGTTATCAGAGGAGAATGAGATAATAACAACTCACCTCTATGGTAACTAATAGAATTGACACTCCTTTCTAAACCACATAATTTAAATTTTCAATCCTTAAACAAACTCCTAACAAATGGAAACTCTCAATAAAAATAACAGCACTCTACTGCAACAAAATCCACATCTCACTAGGTGGTATCAAAACTAAAATTGGTCTTAAAAGATTTTCTATTCCTAGGATTAGTGAAAATAAGGCATAAAAATTAAAGCATATATATATATATATATATATATATATATATATAAGTGAAAATCATCCTGAACTTATAAACACTCAAAAAATAAAACACAAATGGTGAAGGTGACTTGATTCTAAGAATGATGTAATCACAATTGAGGTGTTTGATCTAAGTGATCAAACTATGGTAGAAATATTTTGTTCATAACTCATGAACTACATTATATACTCATCTACCTAAGCCTCATATATAACCATCACCATTAGTACATTAGATAAGCCAAACCTATATCAATTTTAAGAGGGTATTATAGCTCTTAAGGATGCACACTCACTATACCACACACATTTCATGAATGTCACATACTTACAAAAGTCACCAATCCATACAGGAGGATCTATCAAGTCTCAAAACTCCAATCATGGTGTACATGGTTCCGCACTAAGGCACCACTAATTTAAAATACCATATAAATAATTCATGTCACTAAATTCACACTAGTGAATAGAAAGACATGAAAATGCTAATGGACTCATTAGGTCCTAGAGTTCGATCCATAATTCTAATACCACATGTAACAACCCTAAAAATACATGAATTTTTTTTTAATTAAACATATATACCAATATAGATTACATTATGAGAATCTATAGAGATCATAAGAAATACCCAAGGTGTGATAATAGTAACAATAATAATACCTCACATAATATTGATCTCTAATATCATGAGAGTACACATCAATACACTAATATATAAAGTAATAATAATGACTCAACCATAGTTGATACAAATACACAACCACTATGTCAATGTGCAATAACAAACAATTACAACTCTTCATGATGGTTTTCAATAATAAGTACAATATGATATAATGTACAAATAAGATACATGGATTCCTAAGAGCATAGTTCTCGAACTCAAGTATTTATGGCAATCTCAAGTGTCGTCTCAATAAGTAGTACTATTATGGGGATGGAAAGCATCATTTGAGAACTTTTCCACACCAATCACAGACCAATGATACCCCACACTAATCCCATCATTAAATGGCCCTCCCTTTATGGAAGAATATATAGTGATGGTGTAATAATTTAGAGAGATAAGTAAGTACGTATGTGTTAAATGGTTTCTAAATAAGCTAAAGATAGAGTGTATCCTATAAAACTTGATCTATTGCAATATATCGCATATACATGTAAACCATACTCATGAAATAATAATGTATCACTAAACATACTTTATCCTAAATTTTTATAAATAATAAATGATAATGATCTATAGATCAATAAAATTCATAGACACCATTTGATCGGACTACCTTCATCTATCATTGTGATACTAGTAAGCCAGTGAAGTCCATCTCACTCCTTACTCCATATCAGCAATATAGATTGGTCAAATACAATTCAACCACAAGATTCATTTAATTTACTTCCTACTAGAAAACACATTATGTAACATGTCAAACTTAAGAGTAATCAAAGCATACATTTATTTTTTCAAATGTATGAATGAATCTTACATTATTTTCTATCTTATATTAGAAATAATGACTAAAATTTATACCATATAGGTAATTGCACATTTAACTATAGATTTTCATTATCACAATTATTTTTCAAACATACTACACCTTATGATAACCCATATTACCATAGTATAATATTTTAAGACATACTACTTTTTTCTAAAAATAGTCATAATAAAGTGGTCATAACTACATGGAAATGCATCTTATATTCAAGTAACCAGGTATAATGAAGAAAAAAAATTCCAAAGAACACACTAATATACTATCATATCAATCATTAAACTTTCTAGGTTGTATGCATTCATACATAAAGTTCTTCTAACAATCACAAACCTACTAGTCATAATAATATCCAGCATTCATACATATAATCAATCAAATATAGATATGAGTTTGGGCATAAAAATTATAATATGTACCATCCATATATAACATATATTTATATTTTAGTACTTTATGATATCTCATACTATCATATATTCTCAATTATATAATAAAAATTAATCAAATATGGGGCTATACCACTTGGGTATACCCTAATTCTAAACTGTATACTAGCATTCAAGAAAATATAACTAATTAACACATATCATGATGCACCTTTATATAGCTAAGAATTTATACATATTAACACTCTTATAATATGTACTGCTCATAAGTATTCAATACTAAATTTTATATAATTAAAATTTGATCAATCATTGTATAAAAATAGAGAACTCATAAAATCGCTATGATCTTTTATTCTAAATTTCATTCTATTTCTAGAAGACTATTCCAAAAAATTATAGTTCTTGATTCATAAGAAACTTAATGACTTACTCAAATCATTTATTAAACTATAGGTAAAATCCCTATATACGAGCACTTATACATCATAATATAGACCACATATAGGTACTCTAATGCTATGCACTTGTACATCATAATATGCACCACTTGTAAATATAAATATTTTTTTTATTTATCAAGACTATGCAATATTTAATTCACATGGGAATATATAATTTTGACTAAGGGAAGGCTTCAGCTATGTATGTGGTGACACCATAATTACTACAAAAACTAGACAATATACCCTTTCTTATAAATCCATGGACAATCGCTTAGTTGTATTATTGCATCTATATCACATTAAGGCACAAATCCATGGATAGTCAAATATCATATCCCTATAAATAATGATATGCAATTCAATAATGATTTCAGCTAATATTATATCTAGGATAATGAAAATTAATATCATGTCCAATTTTTATCCATATCATATCGGTTAGCTTTTATTTAAGTGATATATTATTATGAAATCTAACATCATATCTACTATCCATATAAGCTAACATGATAAGCTTTTATTTAAGCAATATTATGATATCATGCCTAACATGTTTAAACTTATCTCTTGAATAACTGTATCATAATAGTTTTGTAAATGTATGGTAATTGAATTTAAGTTTACAATTAAAATTAAATAATGATTTCAGTGAACCATTAAAAAACCACAATTTTCAATACATGCAATTAACCTTCATATAGTGGTGCCTAAAAATTTGTAACTTCCCCTTATAATCCAATTTGTTTGCATAGACCCTACGTTGATGCCTTTATGTTATTAATTATTTTATTATGTTGTAGGTTCAAATATGTGATTTACAAGGTCTGAATATATGTATAAAATACATATAAATACAAATTAGTGACTTCTTTTTTTGTTTTATGTAGATCCTCAACCAAAATAGCTCTTATAAATGTATCTAGCTAATAATAATGATGTTGATTGAGCAGTGATGTAATATAGAATAAAATATCTTGTTTTAAGGTGTCTTGGAGGAGCTATAGCAGTCACTATAATTATTGCATGGATTATAATTACCTACATTGATGCCTAAACGGGTATATTTTCCATATTTAAAATTGTATCTACTCTCCTACATAAGTTGACACCCCTTCTATAAACTATTGTTCATTAATGTCTTGAGCTAATTGATTCACTATAAACTTTGATGCCACTATATGTATCACTAAGATCAGAAAAGAAGACTTGGATTATTGATATAGTTGAATTTTTAATGGTTTCACTCCCTACGGCTTGATGGTTTTTTTTTAAGTTTTGAAAATAGGCATATAAAATACATAGCTATTCATACAGTAAAATAGTCTAAATAAAAGAATATTTAGGTTGGTTATATGAGTGACCCAATATGTTTTTCCTCCTCTTTAATTTAGTTTTTAGACTAAACAAAATAGTATACAACATCCTATTACATTTTTTTCAACGTAACTACTATAATTGAAGTACATCAATTGCTAAATAGTTTGTTGAAATCTCTATGTCCTTTCTCCCAACACAGTGCCCCTTGCTTCCTTTCTCTTTTTCTCTGAACTTCTCTCTCTCATGCATAAGATAAACTATTTTTAGACTCTTTCCTTATGTAAAATAGGCACAACTTCCTCTTTTTCAATATTTTTATTTTTTTTTAATTTTTTGTTTTGGATATTTTATTATTTTTTAGATTTTTTAATTTTTATTTATTTCCTTTCTTTTTGTTTTTTCCAATTTTTAATGTAATTTTTTTTAAATACAAAAAATATGGAATGCTAAACCCCCTAATCTTTATTAAATTAAATTAGCATCCAGATATATAATTTTAAAAGGTAATTTCAAAATTTTCAAATAACCCATATTTTAAATTTATTTTTACAAAAAAATGCATACCATCATTATTGAAAAAACATGCTAAACATGTAAATGTATTCATTATGATATTTATTTACACTGGCAAATCAGAGAAATCAACACTCTAAAGCATGTAATTAAATACACCATAAGTAAGCTAATTTTGATGCATTTATACCATGTGTTAACAATTGTGGTGTATGCAAGGTTTCACCAGCTCTCTATCAACCTTCGACATCTCCATTTATATCACCTTCTTCAATGATGCTCTCCCTCCAGCATGCTCTAAAGGATGAGTTATCCTATGTCCACCTCACAACATATAGGTAATTAGATCATATCATGTGATAAATATATAGTAATAAATATAACTAAACAATATATTAATGTGCCCAAAATGTAAATGCATACATTAACTAACTCATAGTAAGCAATCAAGTATCATCATGTATCTAAACAATATTTCACTATCCCATTATAACATAAATCTCAAACTTAGTAAAAAAATATAACCAAATCTGAATTTGTTGGTTGCAGATATCTACGAATAATCTAGCAAGTTTGTCTGATTGAGATGTAACACTACTTAAAGGAAAAAATAGTCCACCCACACCAATTTTGATTCTTATGAAAATATGAGTAGTATGTGGTTGTTAGAACTCATTTCTATCCTGTACACAAGCTGATTTTGAGTTTTCTAATTTGAATTGGGATCTAGTATTATCAACATCTAAGTGTATCAAAGTGGTGTAATAAAATCATGGTGAATAGTTCCCTAGGTAGATTTAGGATCTGGGTATTTACAGTTGGGGTATAAGGAGTGAATTATATATCTTACATTTTCTTGAGGACAAGTAAATTTGGGAAGGGTAGACTGTAATTTCCCCTTTTTTCAATATTATAATAATATTTTTATTAAAATAAAAATTATATATAAATACTTAAAGTAAAATAATAATATTCTAATTTATTTATGACTTAAGAAAAGGACCTTTTAAGGGTCATGGTCTAGTTAGCCCTTAAGTGAATTATAAGAAAAAGGTGCTTTTAAATATTTAATTTTCCCTCTCCAAGTGGAATTCCCCACTTTGGGAAAGATATTTGGAGGGAAAAAGATATAAAAAGGGAAAGGAGGTTCATTATAATATTATGTTATGTTGATAAATTAAATTCATAGTTTAAACATGTTTGCTGGAACATTTATCTCTGGGGATGAAAGCCCTCCTTGTTATAGGTTGAGGAATGAAAATTCTTCAATCTTTTTAGGATTATCCATCCAGGTGTTTCTATTGGGCTTCAACAGATAATTGATTTAGGTATTTTTAATCAGGATTTCATAGGTGAAGGGTTGTTAAGGTTGGTAGGACACTTTCAAGTCTCTTCCATGGGTGGTGACCCCTACCTAGGAGGAGTTTGTAGGGTATTAATGCATGACAACTCATTCTTCATTAGTATTTGGGTTCTTCAAATTTTTAGAGGTTGTTTACACTTTCTAGTTTTGTATTTGGGATTTGAAATCTTTAATTCTAGCCATTTTTTCAAGCTGTACTTCTATTGTCATAAATTAATTCTAATTTTTTGGAAAAGATTCAAAAATAATTTAGTTTTCTTACATCTTGCATTGATCCCAATTATTTTATAAAATATTTCCAAGGGTTTATAAATATATTTTCAGTTGTTTGTGTGTTTGTTGCCATGATATATATAATTTTAGATCATTATTAGGGTTTGAAATAAAATTAATATTTTGTATTTTAGATAATGGTTTGTACGAAAACCATAGTTGTTCTAATTCTACCCCAAAAGAGACATTACAGTGGTATCTAAGCAAGGTTTTAACCCACTGTGGGAAGCATGTTATTTGCAAACTCTTCTTTATGTAGGGTAGTGATAGAAAGATAAAGAAAACACTAGAATCCATGGAAGAGATGTTGAAATCTATGTAATAATATTATAGGGATTTAAGGGCAATGGGTCCCAAGGCATGGATGAAGTTGTAGGGTTAAGACCTATATCACCATAGTCTCCCTTAGAAGGAGAAAAAAACTAGTAAAAGTGATGAATACTTCATCACCACAAAAGATCAAGAAAATAGAAAAGTCATGGTCTAAATTATAAAACCCTATAAAGGATTAAAGGAATGAGGAATCCAAAGATTAAATCTTGAAAAATTAAATGTCTTCAGCTGATTTCCCTAAGAGTTCAGTAGAAAGGAAAGGTATAAATTACATATGTGAGGATGAATTTAACGATCAACCACCATCAACAAAAGTGGATCTAAGGGCTGAAATGAAACCAGATACCTTGATATCAAGCATGAAATATGTCATAAGGAACTAAATGAGGTGTGATGATTAGCTAATAAGGGCTGATGTAGGATCATCATCTTCAAATTTGTTTTCAAATCTTTATATATAAGGTTAATAAAATTTTAGGAGGTATGTTAGGAAATAAAGAAGCCCTCCAAAATTTAAATTTGAAGGGAGCACTAGTATGTCTTAAGGAATGGGTTGAAAATAAAAAAAATAAATCTCTAATCAAGTCAAATAAAACTACCTTAAGGCTAAAATAAGTCAAGTGCAACATGAAGAGTTAAGATAAAGTATATGTTTGAACAAGTTACAAGTTGTTGAGGACCCTTAGGAGGTTTGGGAATAGGTATAGTAATTTATTATGGGATGATAAGTCTATATAGCATGAGGATAGTAATTAAATAAAGTAAATAGACAAGGATAAATCATAGCATTTAAGTTGTAAAAGAATAGAATTTTTAGAGAGAGAATAAGGCCTTTAATCTTGTGTGTGGTTGCTATTAAATGTACAGAGGGTTGTTAGTGTTTTAATATATTTTTACATATGAATATTAAGGATTTTGATGAAAGCTTGCCATCTAAATAACATAGGTCTGTGTATAATTCTAAGTATTTCTTATATGAATATAAAGGACTTTAATTATGGATAATGATTTTAATGTCATATGTTTTTTACAGTGATTTAAATCATGATTTTATGTTAGTATTCTCATAATCTTTGAGTTTCCTTTTTGAGAATACATAGTTGTCTATAGTCAATTTATAGATGCATGAATTTAGTTATGAGTGTAAGACTCCACACCAAAATGTCTGAAAATTGATAGGATTATTTGGAGATAAAGATATTTGCATTTTGAAGATGAATGGATTGATAAACCCGAAATATAAAAAGGACTAAGGATCTAATATGTTGAGGATACATTCACAAGGAGATCTTTAGGTATTATTAATATTCTGTAAATCCTACATAGAGGCCAAATTAATATAGCCAAAGATAAGACAAGTATTCACTCAAAGACTCGATTTAGTTTGGTATTGACATTGTATAACAAGGTATAGTTTTTATCGAGACACACATAATGTTTATGATGCTAATATAATTCATTAATGTTTGTTGGAGTCAATGACAAATTAAATGCATGCAAAATTTCTATTGTTAAAAAAAAATTATTTGTTATTAATTTCATTCTAGTAGACACTCGGCCTAGGCTTATATAGCAAGCTCCATAGTTGGATTCACTAATAATAAGCATATGTAGATGTTAGTAGGTTCAGATCAAGCCTAGGTACGGTGAATGAATACTAATAAACTCTTGAGCCTCTATAAACTAGTGCTTGTCTAAAAGGACAAAATTGAGAACTTCACTTGAAGAATCCAAGTTATATAAGCAGATTAAGGCTTTGAGTGGAAAGACTTATTTGAGAATTGAAATCATACTAAATTTTTGAACTATACCATGATTGACAAGAATAGATGAAAGAAATGTTTAATTTCTGTAGTGCAATTGCATAAGCAAATGGAACAAAGAATTGCGTAGCACATAATAAATTTGTTTTATTACTTTATGAAAGATATAAAAAATGGAATCGAGATTAGGAATTAGGTGACTAGACAATGGAATTTAGAAAATCAATTAATCCCAGTCAATGATATTGTTCAGACAAAAAAAACTCAGTATTAGTTAGAATATGTACCTAATAACTAGATTTGGCCAAGAAATGATAAAAGATCTATTAGTATTCTATGAGATAGAGAATAAGGTAATAAGGAAACCTCATCAAAATTGAATGTAGAAAAATAAGGGGATTGATTTCAAGATTAATATGAATAAAGGATCAATTAAGAGGTATGATAGTCATATTAAAGATCATATTCTCAAAAGAGATAAATTGATAACAAGAACAAAAGAGAACATGAGAAAAGAAGATGAAGATGGTGTATGAATCAGATCTATTTGCAAACTAATAAAGTATGAATGGATTAGAATTGGTCATTAATAAGAAACCTCTTATGATAAAATATTTGAGGATAAGTCAAGGCAAGAGTAAGTATTTTAAATGATTAAATGAGGATTATGACATTGATGTTAGAAAATGCTATCATTTTTGGTATCAGAACAAGGATTTTCTCTTGTGGAAAAGAAACAAAAAATATAGTAGATTTGAAAAATTAGTGCAAGTAGGAACCTTGTAAAATGGAAATGGAGAAAGAAATAATCAATCTAAAATTAGACTTTAAAAGTTTGAATCTTAAGATTTTAATGATTCAGTGGTCAAAAGAAGGAAACCAAGCATGTGGTTGGCATTTGAAGAGAAGAATTAAGTGGCCTATAGAATCACTTGTCAGGAAAAGAAGGTAAGAGATAATTTCCATGAGGAAAAAAATCCATAGAGGCTTGAATAATGGAGAGTTTATAGGTAAGCAATAGAATAAGGTTCTCATTGAGGAGAACAGAAAAGAGGGAAAAGTGCAGAGAGAAGCACTTGAGAAAAGTAAGAGGAGAGTGTTAGCAAAGGAGGAACTCAAAGGGACATTTTGGTCTCTGATTTTATTGTTGTATGTTATGTTTAAGTTTATGTGCATAGGTATGGAGAACCTCAAGAATAAGGTCAAAGATAAGGCCTTACAATTTTTAATAAATGGGAAAAGCAAATAACCCATGAAGTCAAATGACTTTGACAGTGAAATTGATAGTGAAAGAGAGAAAGTTGTATAAGCTCCCAAAAAGGAAATTAAAATCCTTTAGCATGCTGATAAATAAATGGAAGAAAGTGTAGAATTTCATGATGCTCTAGGCAGCATCCCAAAAAAAGAAAGAAAGGAAGTACACATAAAAAGGATGATTATAAGCAAATAAAATATGAAAGAGAATGAGACAATGCATCAAGCCATGGAACAGGTAATTAAAAAGTTGAATTTTGATTTCAATCTTATATCTAAAAAAATATTGTTTATGTGAAGATGAATCAAAATGAATGTAATGTTAAATCTCCACAACTTACAATAAATCATTGGTATGTATCTCCAAAATGGATGAAGTAACTAGTTGTTAAAGTAAAGAATGTAGGATTTAATCAAAAGGTTATTGAAGTTGGGAATTCAAATGGAAGACTAGTACAAGAAAAAGTAGATTTTAGGATAAAGTCTGGACTAGGTCAGGATAAAGAGAGGTCTCCACCTATCAAAATAAATGAGGAAGAGACTAGAAGGACAAAATTAAGCCCAAAGAAAATTTGGAAAAAGAAGAATACCAATGAAGTGAAAGGTAAAGAAACTTCTTTGAATAATGATGCATTAAATAATTTAATTGAAAATACTAATGAATCAAGTGATGAGATGATTATAAGAGTTAACTAGTAGAAAGGAGAAGGATCAGATTTGACACACACAGAGAAGAAATTACCAAAATAGGTGATTGAACAACATGAAAAATATAAAATTTCTAATTTTATGTCTCTGGTAAAGACTAATGATTCAAGTAATGGTCATGAAAGCCAAGTGGAAGGACAAAATTTAGATAATGAGAATAATATTATTGGTGAGAAAGAATGGAAATTAATTTCCAAAAATGATGAAGTGTAGATGAGAGATAAGGTATCAAGTGAAGAAGATAGAGGACAAGAAATCCCTAAATTTGATGAAGAAAATGGAGAGATAAATGAGCTCTCATTGAAAAAAAAAATGATAATGTTGGAAGAATTGTTTAACCCTCCTAAAAGGCTAGTTACTGTAGTAGAAGCAAATGAATATTTAGAACAGATTAATCTCATTGAAGAACTTGAAAATAAATAAGTCATGAGACAAAGATATATTCAAAATATAACAGCTAGTGATGAAAACTTTTAAGAAGAAAGCAATACCTGGATATGGAATAAGAACACATTGGAAGAGTTTTTATCTAACATGTTTGTTGATTTTGTAGGTTTAGAAAGATAATATTTCATAAGTGATCTCATGAACTCTTGAGATAAACAAGATTTCTTATGCCAAGGACAAGAAGATGAAATAATTTTTGATGTAAAATTGATTGGTATACATATGAAGGAAGATCAAAAATGTTACCAAGCTAAGACAAGAACTCAAAAATATTATGTGGAGATTGAATAAATAGAGGAAAGCTATGAATCATATGGAAGTGAACTAGAAGCTTGGATACTTGAAAATGAAAATGAATTAATAAGAAAAGGGTATAAAAAGAAAGAAATAAATAGAATGATGAACACTGAGAAGCATAAAGTTGTTGAAGACTTTGAAGAACAGAGTTCATTAAAAGACTAGAAGAAAAATAAAAAATTCAAGTTCAAGTGTGGATCAAAAGAATAGGTTCATTTTCATGAAAATTTGAAGGTAGAAGATAAATAAAAATAATATGGTGACAGCAAGGGAAAATCAAAAGGCTCATGAGCAGGAGCTCATGCAAAATTTTCAAGCTCAATAATTTGATGAAGGAGCATCATCTTTAAATTTATTTTCAAATATTTATAAATAAGGTCAATAAAATTATAGGAGGTATGTTTGGAAATAAATAATCCTTCCAAAATTCAAATTTTAAGGGAGCACTATTATGTCTTAAGGAATGGATCGAAAATAAAAGGAATAAATCTCTAATCAAGTCAAAAAAACCTACCTTGAAACTAATATAAGACAAGTGCAATGTGAAGAGTCAAGATAAAGGATATGTTTGAACAAGTTACAAGTTTTTGAGGACCCTTAGGAGGTTTGGGAATAGGTATAGTAAGTTTTTGTGGGATGATAAGTCTATATAGCACGAGGATAAGAATTAAATAAAGTAAATAGACAAGGATAAATCACAGCATTCAAGTTATAAGAGAATAGAAGTTTTATAGAGATTAAAGCCTATGTGTGGTTGCTATTAAATGTACAGAGGGATGTTAGTGTTTTAATATATTTTTCCATATAAATATTAAGGATTTTGATGAAAGCTTGCCATCTGAATAACAGAGGTATGTGTATAATTTTGAGTATTTCTTATATGAATATAAAGAACGTTAATTATAGATAATGATTTTAATGTCTTATATCTTTAAGAATAAAGACTAAATATGTTTTTGATAGTGATTCAACACATGATTTTATATTAGTATTCTCACAATATTTGAGTTTCCCTTTTTGAGCTTACACAGTTGTCTACAGTCAATTTATGGTGAATGTAGTTATGAGTGTAAGACTCCAAATCAAAATGTATTAAAATCGATAGGATTGTTTGGAGATAAAGATATTTGCATTTTGAAGGTAAACAGATTGATAGAATTGAAATATAAAAAGGACTAAGGATATAGTATGTTGAGGATATGTTTACAAGGAGATATTCAAGTATTTTTAAGACTGTGTAAATCCTAAGTAAAGGATAAATTAATACAACCAAAGGTAAGACAAGTATTCACTCAAGGACTCAATTTAGTTTGGTATTGACATTTTATAACAAGGTAAAAAATTTATTAAGACACATAGAATGTTTATGATGCCAATATAATTCATTAATGGTTGTTGGTGCCAATAACAAATTAAACACATGTAGAATTCTAATTGTTAAAAAAAAAATCATTTGTTATTAATTTCATTCTTGTAGAGACTCAGCCTAGGATTATACAGTGAGTTCCATTAGTTGGATTCACTAATAATAAGTTTATGTAGATGTTAATAGGTTTAGATCAAGCCTAGGTATGGTGAACAAATACTAAGAAACTCTCAGGCCTCTACAAACTAGTGCTTGTCTAAAAGGACAAAATTGAGAACTTCACTTGAAGAATCCAAGTTATATAAGCAAATTAAGGCTTTGAGTGGAAAGACTTTGTTGAAAATTGAAGTCATAGAAAGTTTTTGAACTATACCATGACTGATATGAATATATTAATGAAATATTTAATTTATGTAGTGCAATTGCATAAGTAAATAGAACAAAGAATTGTGTATCACACAAAAAATTTATTTGATTACTTTATGAAAGATATAAAAAAGGGAGTCGATATCAGAAATTAGGTGATTAGAGAATAGAATCTAGAAAATCCATTAATCTCATTTAATGATAATGGTCAAAAAAAAATTAGTATTAATAAGAAGACATGCCTAATAACCATATTTGACCAAGAAATGGTAAAATATTCATTAGTATTCTATGAGACAAAGAATTGGGTAATAAGGAAACCTCATCAAAATTGAATGTAAAAAAATGAGGGTATTGATTTCAAGATTAATATGAATAAAGTATCAATTAAGAGGTATGATATTCATATTAAATATCATAGTCTCAAAGCAGATAAATTTATAACAAGAACAAAAGATAACATGAGAAAAGAAGATGAAGATAGTATATGAATCAGATCTATTTGTAAACTAATAAAGTATGAATGGATTAGAATTAGTCATTAATAAGAAACCTCTTATGATAAAATATTTTAGGACAATTCAGGGTAAGAGTAAGTTATTTAAATGATTAAATGAATATTGTGACATTGATGTTAGAAAATGTTATCATTTCTGGTATCAAAGTAAGGATTTGCTCTTATGGAAAAGATATAAAAAGTATAGCAGATTTGAAAAATTAGTGAAAGCATGAAGCTTGTAAAATGGAAATGGAGAAATAAATAATCAATCTCAAATTAGACTTAAAAAGGTTGGAGCTTATTTTTTTGATGAGTCAGTGGTCAAAAGAAGGAAGCCAAGCATGTGGCTGGCATTTGAAGAGAAGAAATAAGTGGCCTATAGTCACTTGTTAGGAAAAGAAGGCAAGAGATAATTTCTATGAGGAAAACAAGCCATAGAGGTAAGTAAATGAAGAAGGTTCTCATTAAGGATTAAAAAAAAGAGGGAAAATTGCAAAGAAAATCACTTGAGAAAAGCAAGAGGAGAGTGTAAGCAAAGGAGGCACTCAAAGGGATATTTTGGTCTCTAATTTTATTGTTTAATGTTATGTTTAAGTTTATGTGTACATGTATGGAGAACCTCAAGAATAAGGTCAAAGATAAGGACTTATAGTTTGTAATAAATGAGACAATCAAAGCACCCATGAATTCAAATAACTTTGACAGTGAAAGAGGGCAAGTTATAGAATCTCCCAAAAAGGAAATTGAGATCCTTCAATATGTTGATAAAGAAATGGAAGAAAGTGTAGAGTTTCATGATGCTCTAGATAGCATCCTAGCAGAAGAAAGGAATTACACCTAAAAAGCGTGATTACAAGAAAAAAAATATGAAAGAGAATGAGACAATGCAGCAGGCCATGGAACTGGTAATTACACTTTTGAATTTTGATTTCAATCTTATATCTATAAAAAATATTGTTGATGTGAAGATGAATCAAAATGAAGGTAATTTTAAATCTCCACAACTTAAAATAAATCATGTGTATGTATTTCCAAAATGGATGAAGAAACCAGTTATTAAATTAAAGAATGTAGGATTCAATCAAAAGGTTATGGAAGTTAAGAATTCAAATGGAAGACCAATATAAGAAAAAGTAGATTTTGGGATATAAATTCTGAACTAGCTTGAGATAAAGAGAGGTCTCCACCTATCAAAATAAATGAGGAAGAGACTAGAAGGATACAATTAAGTCCAAGGAGAATTTGGAAAAAGAAGAATACTAGTGAAGTGAAAGGTAAAGAAATTTCTTTAAATAATGATGCATTAAATAATTAAATTGAAAATATTGATGAATAAAGTGAAGAGATGATTATAAGAGTTAAGTTGTAAAAATAAGAAGGATCAGATTTGACACCCAAAGAGAATCAATTACCATACAGGTGATGAAACAAGATGAAGAACATAAAATTTCCAATTTTATGTCTCTGGTAAAGATGAATGATTTAGGTAATGGTCATGAAATCCAAGTGAAAGGACAAAACTTAGAGAATGAGAATAGTGTTTTTGGTGAGAAAGAATGGAAATTATTTTCCACAAATGATAAAGTGTAGGTGAGAGGAAGGCAATGAGTGAAGAAGATAGAAGACAAGCAATCCCTAAATTTGATGAAGAAAATGGAGAGATAGATGAGCTCTCGTTGAAAGAAGAAATGAGAATGTTGGAGGCATTATTTAACCCACATAAAAGGCTAGTTGTTACATTATAAGTAGATTAATATTTAGAATAGATTAATCTCATTGGAGAACTTGAAAATAAAAAAGTCTTGAGATAAGGAGAAATTCAAAATATACCAGCATGTGATAGAAACTTTTAAGAAGAAAGAAATACATGGATATGGAATAAGAACACTTTGGAAGAGTTTTTGTGTAACATGTTTATTGATTTTATAGGATTATCAAGATAAAATTTCATAAGTGAGCTCATGAACACTTTAGAGAAATAAGAATTCTTATGCCAAAGACAAGAAGATGAAACAATTTCTGATGTGAAATTGATTGGTATACATATGAAGGAAGATCAAAAATTTTACCAAGCTAAGACAAAAACTAAAAAATACTATGTATAGATTGAAGAAATAGAGGCAAGGTATGAATCATATGGAAGTGAACTAAAAGCTTGGATACTTGCAGTTGAAAAGGAATTGAGAAGAAAAAGGTATAAAAAGAAAGAAATAAATAGAATGATAAACACTGAGAAGCACAAAGTTATTGAAGACTTTAAAGAACATAGTTCATTCAATGATTGGAATAAAAAAAAAGATTCAAGTTTAGGTGTGGATCAAAATAATAGGTTCATTTGTATGAAAATTTGAGGATAGAAGACAAATAAAAATAATATGGTGATAGCAAGGACAAATCAAAAAGCTCGTGAGAAGGAGCTCATGCAAAAATTTTAACCTCGGTAATTTGATGAAGGAGCATCATATTCAAATTGGTTTTCAAAGCTTTGTAAATAAGGTCAATTGAATTTTAGGAGGTATTTTGGGAAATAAATAATACTTCCAAAATCCAAATTTTAAGGGATCACTAGTATGTCTTGAGGAATGGATCAAAAATAAAAGGAATAAAATCTCTAATCAAGTCAAAGAAAACTACTTGAAGGCTAAAATAAGGCAAGTGCAACATGAAGAGTCAAGATAAAAGATATGTTTGAAAAAGTTACAAGTTGTTGAGGACCCTTAGGAGTTTGGTAATAGGCATGGTAAGTTTTTTTGGGATGATAAGTCTATATAGCACGAGGATAGGAATTGAATAAAGTAAATAGACAAGGATAAATCATATCTTTCAAGTTGTAAAAGAATAGAAGTTTCAGAGAGAGAGAGAGAGAGAGAGAGAGATTAAGGCCTTTAGGCTTGAGTGTGGTTGTTATTAAATTTATAGAGGGTTTTTAGGGTTTTAATATATTTTTCCATATGAATATTAAGGATTTTGATGAAATCTTACCATCTAAATAACAGAGGTCTATGTATAATTCTGAGTATTTCTTATATGAATATAAAGGACTTTAATTATGGATAATTATTTTAATATCTTATTTATTTACTAATAAAGACTAAATATGTTTTTTATAGTGATTCAATGCATGATTTTATGTTAGTATTCTCATAATATTTGAGTTTATTTTTTTGAGCTTACACAGTTGTCTACAGTCAGTTTAGAAACGCATGAATTTAGTTGAGTGTAAGACTCCACATCAAAATGTATGAAAATTGAAAAGACTATTTTGATATAAATATCTTTGCATTTTAAAGATGAATGGATTGATATAATTGAAAAATAAAAAGGACTGAAGATCCAGTGTGTTGAGGATACATTTACAAGGAGATCTTTAGGTAAATCCTACATAGAGGTCAAATTTATATAGCCAAAGGTAAGAAAAGTATTCATTCAAGGACTCTATTTACTTTGGCATTGACATTTTATAACAATGTACATTTTTTTTGAGACACAAAATGTTTATGATCCCAATATAATTCATTAATGGTTGTTGGTTCCAATGATAAAGTAAAAGCATGTAGAATTTTTATTGTTAAAAAAAATATTCATTCGTAATTAATTTCATTCTAGTAGAGACTCAACCTAGGATTATACAGTGAGCTCCATCATTTGGATTCACTAATAATAAGTTTATGTAGATGTTAATAGTTTCAAATAAAGCCTAGGTACGGTGAATGAATATTGAGAAACTCTCATGCCTCTACAAACTAGTGCTTGTCTAAAAGGATATAATTGAGAACTTCACTTGAAGAATCTACGTTATATAAGTAGATTAAGGCTTTGAGTGGAAACACTTTATTGATAATTGAATTCATAGTAAGTTGTTAAACTATACCATGATTAATAAGAATAGATGAATGAAATGTTTAATTTTTATACTGCAATTGCATAAGTAAATGAAACAAAGAATTGTGTAGCACACAAGAAATTTGTTTGATTAATTTATGAAAGATATAAAAAAGGGAATCGAGATCAAGAATTAGGTGGCTAGAGAATGGAATTTAGAAAATACATTAAGAAAATTCAATGATATTAGTCAGACAAAAAGAACCTTAGTATTAGTAAGAAGATAGACCTAATAACCAGATTTGGCTAAGAAATGGTAAAAGATCTGTTAGTATTCTATGAGACAAAGAATAGGATAATAAGGAAACCTTTTCAAAATTAAATGTATAAAAATGAGGGGATTAATTTCAAGATTAATATGAATAAAGGATCAATTAAGAGGTATGATAGTCATATTAAAGATCATAGTCTCAAAGGAGATAAATTGATAACAAGAACAAAAGAGAACATGAGAAAAGAAGATGAAGATAGTGTAAGAATCAAATCTATTTGAAAACTATTAAAGTATGAATGGATTATAATTATTCATTTATAAGAAACCTCTTATGATAGAATATTTGAGGACAAGTCAGGGTAAGAATAAGTATTTTAAATGATTAAATGAGGATTGTGACATTGATGTTAGAAAATGTTATCAAGGGCAAAGGAGGCAAAGTTGATAGCTATGCAAGTTAAGTAACACCAAAAATAACTCTAAGATAAGGGTAATTAATTTGAGTACAACCTAAAGTATGAGAAGAAAAATCATATCTCAAGTTTAGTATTTCATATTAGGCCATTTCATACTTTTGATTATCATAGACAACATGCTAAAATTAGTAATATAGTTAAGGTTACCCCATGAAATCGAGGGCATATTGGTACTTTGATTAAAATTCCAAATTGCTTTGACATATGGGACCCTAGGGATATGGGGACACACTTTATACCAAACTCCCAAGCAATGAAATCAATACACAACTATATCATTCACGCAAGTGATAATGAAGATGATTAGTGTGACATAGTTTCTAACATAACCATGATTATAAAAAGGTTTGATGTGATCAAAGAAAGAACTGACCATCACTCACTATAAAGTGAAGAGAGAGAAATCCATTTCACATATATAAATTGTCTAAAGGTAAATAAGGAATTATAACTTCTTGTGAATGGAAGGATCAAATGCATTCTAACTGAGGTAAAGGAATTTTAGTTTAAGCAACATGATAAAATTGATGACAAAAGCTTTATTTTAGAGGTCATTTTTGACCAGCAAGTTGGCTTTTCTTCTTATCAAATTTTTAGCCTAATTGAAAGACCATTCCACATCAAATAAGATATAGTTATGAGTGATATAATTATAGATGAAAGGTTGGGGCACAAGATGAATGGTTTGGATTCAAATACTTTGTTGTTAACTCTCCACATTGTATCACCATTAAACCCTACTAGGCTAAGTGGTTTGAAATTAAGTTTGGCTAGTGGTCATCATTATAAAAATTTAGTCCAAGCTATTTCCATTTGTTATTATTTATTAAGGAGAGTTGGATAATCTAAAGGTTTTGATATTCAAGAGAGAGCAACTTATGAAGGATACTTATCAGATTCCTTCATTAAATGGATTACAATGGCGAGTATCCTTAGATGTGCATAAGTTATTTATGATTCATATGTGAGGCATGATGAACATTAGAATATGAAATAAACTAGAAATGTTGAATCTATCAGAGTGGATTCCAAGACTCTAGATCAAGTAAATGCATAGGTTTTTAATTGGCACAAGTCAAGAATGTACACAACATAATAGCTTCAATAAAATGAAATCACAAATATGAGAATACTGCATAAAAAAGATAAGAGCAAAACTAATATTTCATTGAAAAATAGCTCACCAAGAGACATGTACCTATAGGAGTACATGAGTAACTCTTCCCAAGAAAGGTTGTCAAAGAGCTAATACTAGAAGAGTAACACCTATGCCCAAAATAGTTGGTCAGGGGAGTTACTTTCTATTCATCTAGTCAAAATGTAACTCCAAGTACACCTAAGCAAACTTGTCCATGAAGGTAGGAAAACTCCAAATAAATGGAAAATGCCCATAATATATTAATATGGGGGGAAGAAAAAACATAGTCTAACACCCCCCTGCCATAAGCATAGCTTAAGTGGGTAGAGTAAAAAAAAGAGAAATGGATCCCAGCAACAAGGCCTAATCAGGTATATAATATAAATCAATCCCTCATAAAGTAGAGAAAATGAGAAAACCCATAGGAAAAACTCCCCCTCCCCAAAAGAGATACATAGAAGAAGTGAAGAGCCTAGAAAGCCCCCTGAAGATGATGTTGTTGTTTATGTAGACCTCACCCCAAGAAAATATTGTAGATTAATAAACTTACTCTCAGTGAAGAGTTTGGTAAAGATATCTTCAACCTTCTCCGAAGATTGGAAAAATCTTAAGTTGATGACTTGACCATGAATAATCTCATAGATAAAATGCATGTGAATCTCAATATGTTTGGTCCCCTAGTGTTGAATTAGATTATTGTATATCTATATGGTACTCCATTTATCACAATAGATGATGGTGGGCTACCTAAAATGAATGTCAAACTTAGATAGAATCCCCTGAAACTAAATAGCCTCAGTAGTTGCGTTAACAACTCCCCTGTACTCTACCTCTATGGATGATATAGTAATAGCATTTTGTTTCTTGATAGACCAATTGATGGGACTAGAACCCAAAGAAAATTTGTAGCCTAAAGTGGACTTGTGATTCTGAGTATCGCTAGCCCAAATTGAATTTTTAAAACTAAACAAGTCAACATTTATTCCAAATCTATACTAAATTTTGAATCTATAAGAGACCCAAATGTAGTGCAAGATCCTCTTAGATACTTTTTTGTGTAGATCATGGGGTTCTTACATGAATTTAGAGATAAGCCCCACTGCATATGAAATATCAAGCCGTATATGAGTTAGATAAATAAGGCTACTGATAAGTTATTGATACCAAATGGCATCAACCAAAGGTGTATAACATTCATCCTCAAGTTTGAATCTTGATATAAAGGGATTCAGAGATGGCTTACAATTAACCATGTGAAACTGAGATAAAATATTGAGAGCACACTTAGGTTTTTCAAGTGAAATCCTTGAATTAGACTACAAAATCTCAATGCCAAGGAAGTAATGTAGAAGACTCAAGTTAGTCATGTCAAATCTATCTTGTAAAGTTGTCTTCACCACTGAAATAGTCAATGAGGAACTCCCAATGATCAAAAGATCATCAATATAAATGATCAATATCATTAAATAATCATCTTGCCATAAAATATATATATTAGGGTCTAAATGACACTTGGTGAAACCTGAAGTAAGAAGGAAGGAATCCATCTTGGCATACCAAGCTTGAGGGGCCTATTTGAGGCCATATATGGATTTTCTAAGTCTATAAACTAATGATGAATCTTGAACAAACCCAATTGGATACTCAATGTAGATCTCCTCCTCAAGGTCATTATGAATAAAGGCACTCTTCACATCCATCTGGTGCATATCCCAACCATGTGCTTTGTCTATAGCTAGTGTGATTCAGATCAAATTTATCTTTATAATAGGTGCAAAGGTCTCTGAGTAGTCAATGTTGAATACCTATGAAAAACCCTTGGTGACCAATCATGCCTTATACTTATTGACCAACCTGTCTCATGTAAACTTGGTCCAATATATCCACCTACATCAAACCATCTTCTTTCCCTTCGAAAGTGAATTCAAATCCCAAGTGTGATTTTTTATCAAGGAAGAATATACTTCCTACATAGCACTATCCCACTCAAGTATTCTTGAATCCTCTCAAAATGTATATGGATCTAAAATTGAATCAAATAAAGCATGTGGACCATTTTGATAATATTATTGAGAATATATATCATCTACTGGATCCCCTACCCAAGCTATTGCACTTTGAAATGTCTTCGTAGCCCAAAGGGTCCTAGATGTGGGTGAGTCAGGTGTTGACTCCTCATCCTCTGAAACATTATTGGAGGTAGATGTAGAAGACTCCCCATCACTACCCTCACTTTTAAAATGAAGACCCTAGCTTAGGAACCTGCTCTAGATGATCTGAGTTAGAATAAGAATCATAAACTCTAAGTGAATCTAATGAAAGAGAAGAAGTGCCAAGTGTTGAGTTTGTTAGACTCTCTTGAAATTGAACACTTCTCTTTATGAAAAAATTATGTGTGATTGGATGTAAAAGGTAGTACCCCTTGACACCATTTGGATAACCTACAAAGATGTAAGGTTTGGACTAATATTCCATAGCTTTGTGTATCTTATTTGATATACATGTCATAGTTTGAGATCTAAAAACCTTAAGGTTCTCAAAATCAAGTTTCCTTCCATGTCAATCTTCAAAGGGTCTTATGCCTTTCAAATCTTTCTGAGGAAACCTATTCTAAATATAGCAAGCGTAATTAATGTCTCCAACCCAATACTAAGGTGTTAAGGACTTAGAGTGAATCATACAGCTATCCATCTCTTTTAAGGACCTATTTTTATGTTCTATAACTATATTATATGAAGAAATTTCAATAACTATCCACTAAAAATCAATCCCCTTTATGGTGAAAAATTGCTCAAATCTTTTACTGACATATTGTTGGAGATCTAGATTGTACCCTAGCTAAAAAGGGATTGTTTAGGTCATCTTTCTCAAACCTATTCCAACATGGGACTGACCCTAGGTTATGGGTCACCTAAACTTGTGTCAGACCTCTAGGATTTTTAATGAGGCTAGCTCCTCTTATGCATCATTTAGCTCATGTCCACTACAACCTACTAATATTGGGTAAAAGGGAGAAAAGGATAACTGAAAGGGAAATCTAAGCTAATGTTGGTGATGCACCTAAAATTATTATTGATCCACTTTATTTGAGATCCAAAAAACACTAATGGGATAATAAAAATACTAGATATACAACCCTAAATATCTATTATGCATAAGTATTTCATGCATAGGTTTACCAATTAACCAAAACCTAAGGGAAGTGATGGAGAGGCCTAATTTAAGGCACTAACCAGTTAATGTATCCACATGTTGTCTTTGATCAAATTGAATTAAACACTAAATATGACATGCATAATGAGATGAAATAGTAGATAGGTGATATTGGGACTTGACAAGGGAGAGAATTCTACCACATGAAAATCAAACTAACATTTTACACACTATACCAGAATAATGAAATCTAAAAATAGTCTTCTATTTATCTCAATAGGTTACAAATCTCAATCGTGGTAGAGTCTTGTCATGCCCAAGAGAGGGATCCATTTCAAGGCTTAGAAGCCTATATATATATATATATATATATATATATATATGAAGGGATGAAGGAGATAGGGATTAATGCATGGAAGAGGGGAGAAGGAATCATTAATGATCAAGAAATGTGGTGGCAATTCATTGATTTTTTTTGTACATATCCTTCTTCCAATTAGGAATAATCCTTTAGCAACAAGCTAATCCTTTTTTTCTCCAATGGTCTTCAAGTTCCTCTCATTGGATGATAAACATGCAATAGAAGACAAGAAATTTGTTTTGGAGATGATGAGTCATGATTAAGTCTGTTGGAGAAAGATCTTTGTTGTTTTGAATATAATAAATGCTCTAACTACTTCTCCAACCAACAGCCCTTTTGTTTTAATCTTCCACACCATCTCCACTTTGTTTTATGTAAGTACAAAGTCCTCATGTTCATGCATCTCATATAGCCATGATCATATCTACTTTGAGTTATTATAGGTACCCATTTTTTAAATTTAAGACTATATTAAAAGATGAGACACTCCTTTCTCAATCATATTAATGTATGTATCCACTTTGATCCTGAATATAGATCTTTTCTACATATGGAAAACTAATCTCCTTTATTGGTTTTCCTATATATTTTATATCAATGAAGACGTATATACTGCATAACCTCCTTCTTGATATCTATTATTAGGCCTATAAAGACACATTTTACCTTTGTAGAGATTTAATGACATCATTTGATCTTGTAAAAACCACACTAGTTTAACATGGATCATGTTTTGACCTCTACTCAAAGTCCCTTAGCTTTTCAACCTTTAACTTTAATCATTGATATTGATCTGAGCCTTTAAGATTATAACACATTTGACCTTCATCCTTGACCATCAATCTATGCTCCTTTGGATGAGAACTATTGGATTTTCTTATCACCCACCATCGATCTTGCTTAGTAAGAATGAATCCAAGCCATAGATCTACCTGATAATTTCCATAGTCATGACACTTAGCAATTTCTTATTTGTTCCTAAGATCCACTAAATTATTGACTCAATGCTCACCATTGATCTACCTAGTATGATTAAATGCACACTGTAGATCTATTTGGACCCACTAACCATATCTATTTCCACATGCCATTATATCTACTATAAAATTCATGAGATCATGCCACTTGGCATCCCTACATTGGTCTTTGATTTTAGCCTTTGAGAATGTGACACTTGTCAATCTTGCATGTTTCTTATGGACCTCACTGACACTATTGAAGATATTCACTTGCTAATTGATCTTAATCTAATCCCTCATGATATTGATACTTATCAAATCTACATTAAACCTAAGAACATTTAAATTTAAATGGCTATTTGCCAAAGCTTGAAATTGACATCTGTGTACCCATCTTAGACTGTTGATTCAACTTTAAATTTTTATAACTTGAGATAACAATCTTATCAAGACATGAAATTTTCATAACATGATCTTAGGACTAAGGACTTCATGTCCATATAATCTTTTGGCTTGAGATTCTACCCAAGTGTATTTATTAAATACACAATCAAGATGATCCATCTATTTCTACATGACATCCTGATGATGGTCTCATTCTCCAAAGCTTGTAAAATTCATTCTTTTGATCATATACTTCAAGAACTTTGCTCATATTGATCAAAATAGTTAGAAGCTTATTATGTGGGAAAAAATTGGCCAACATCTTTGGCGACTCAACTAGGAAGCATGCATGTTATGCTTGAGAACTCAGACAATTTTGCCTTATCTAGTCTATTGGGTATGGAGTCTCCTCTCTTGTTCAACATATTGATCTACAACTAGAACTTGCGGCCAATCCTTAGTTAATTCATCTTAAAACAAACAAATACCAAAAGGAACAAAACAAAGCATAGTGCCCAATGCACTTATTGAAAGGAAACACAGAACGTAAGGGAAAAAGGTCTAAACAAATCAAGGACCACTAACCTAAGGAAATAGGGAAACAAGACAAAAGGGAAGTATACTACTTCCTATGCTACTCACTTATTAAAACAAAGCAAACCTAGAACAACTAACTTAAAATAATATACTTCCCTCTAGGGTCAAATAGAAAGTTATTTTGTGCAGCTTGTGACTTTGAGACATGCTTGCCTTTTTTTGTTAGCTCTCTTTTGTAGCTAAAATTAATTAGATCCTTATGTCTTCTTAAGGAAGCAACTAGTTGTTATAATACCAATTTTAGGTGCATGAATTTTAGACATGGTCCAAGACCTAGTCATAATCCTTCTAAACTTGTGGACTTTATAAGAACAGCTTCAATTCTTCTTCATTTATAAACTATTGATTATGAACATATAGAATAGCTTGATTTGTCTCCTTGGGCATGTTTTCAAGGCTGACCTCTAAGGAGATGGATCTGATGTTGTGACTTCTTAGGGCCACTTGAACTCATTCTCAGCTTCCAAGAGTGGAGACATGTCTAAAATTGAAGATAAAAGTTGATAACCATGCTTGAAAAGTGTAAACATGTCATCTCCCAAGAGAACAAATACTTCTTTCTTGATGATAACACTCCCCTTATCTTGTAATGGACCACATTCAAGTAAATAATAACCTAAATGAAAGATATCAACAAATCTAAATATTTGTTCATATGAAGCTATAATTCCATTAGATATTTTTCAAACTAAATCAGAAGAGGGTATATCAATTCCTTGACTACAATCATGAGGCTGCAAGTATATTTTTGATATCTCAGTTTAGTCAACCAACTATGCTTCATCTTCAATAACAAGTTGATGACTGTGCATGCTCTCAATTTCAGCTCATTCTTCATCTTCATTAGCTGATTGGTACTTGTGTTCTACTAATTTTATAAGCTCTTAGCCTTCATGATGAATGGAAGATCTTGAGTCATAAAAGAACTAATGGAAAACACCTTCAAATTGTAAACTTAGAGTGTCTTCTTTTTTAACATCACCATCCTCCTTTCCATGTACTTGTTCTTGAACTTACATCTCAACCTTTACCTTAGCTTTCTCTTGCACTTGTTCCATTTTTGTATTGTTAGGTTGTGGAGCTAAAAGCTTCATTGATGCAAACAGGGGAGGAGGTTGTTGAAGGTTGCTGAGTTGCAGAGCAACTAGCGTCGATCTGATCAGCCGACATCAGTAGGATTAGTGAAGAGAAGCAACCAATATCGGTCAGGGATCGGGCAGCGTCGGTAACCTCCAGGCAGACAGGGATTGATGTCGGTTTCCTGTGTGGTTCAGAACTGCGAGTGTTATGGATAGTTTGTTAATGAATCGAGTGTTTGCATGTTGAGGGATAATTTTAGACTCAAAGTTGTGGATCTAATTATTGTAATTAGGTGTCTAATTATTGTTTACATGAGATCTATTTAAGAGACTCATAAGCTGTATTGTAAAGTGTTCTAGTTTGAATTGAGCAAAGTTAGCTCCTTTTGTGTGTGAAGTGAGCAAGGGTGTTCCTCCTAGTTCCATAGCAGTGCCAAGTGTGGGTGCTAGTTTTAGAGAATCAGAAGGGTGCTTCAGGTGTGTAGGATCTTGGTCAACAGGTGTTGCATGGCTACTTTTAGAGATCTACATGGGTAAGTAAGATCATTGATCTATAGGTGTATGTGTGTGCAAGGTTTAAGGTTCACAGGTGTGTAAAACCAGATTGATTTGTAGGTGTGCAAGATCAGATAGGATAGCAACACAATAGGGAGCAGGATCAGGTGGGATCTACTTGGAGTATAGTGTGTACTCAAAAAGAGAGCAAAGAGGAAGGCAAGGCAATTCCTTCCATAAGTAAGATCAGTTGGGTTGCAAGTTGTTGCAGTTTAGGAGAGATCTACTTGAAGTAAGATTATGTACTTAGAGTGCGTAGAGCACTTATGGAGTGCATGGAGCACGGGTGTACTAGCAGTAGTGGACACTGACTGCTTAGAAGTGAACACCAACTCTGTGTTTGAGTTGTGTGTTGGGACCGTAAGAGAGAGAGCTTTGAGGAAAGAAGTACTGTACACTTGAGGTGTGGGAAGCCTCTGTAAGGTGGAAGAGAGTGGCGTCTCTTTATTGTATTCTTTTTTATATGAGTATTAATACAAGTTGTGTATTATCTCTCATATTCTATGTTGTTTCTGGTTTCTAGTTACTTGTTACTTCTGGTTAATTATGCATCTTAAGTTGCTTGTATATGGTAATCAATTGTGTGCTTCCATAGGTTCTTAACAGTTGGTATCAGAGCTAAGGTTGCAGGGAGCAAGTTTTGTGTTTGGTTATAGGTCACTCTCAGGGGTTTCTGATTGAGTGAGAGTATAGCAATGACAGAAGAAAGTAAACTATGAATGGAGAAATTGAATAGCATGAATGGTCACTTACGGTCCTATGGAAAGAAAGAGCAAGTAAATAAATATTGTTGGTTGGTAGTAGATCAGCATGAAGAAGTAGATGTTGCAGGGGTTATTACATAGGATGCTCTAGATAAAGTAGAATCTTGTTTTACAGATTTTGTTGCCTCTTTCCATGTAGCCCCAGGTAAAGGGATTGGTGAGCCTTGTCAGATTATTGGCAAAGGGGAAGTGTTGCTGAAATTGTAGGCGGCCAACACATGGGTGTTGAAGAAGGTCATGCAGGTCCCAATCTTGGAGATGCGACTAATTGCTTCAAAAAAGTTGGGTGATGAGAGATGCATAAGAACTCTCACAGCGGATGCACTTGAATTAGCTGGTGGTAAGAAAGCAGGTACTCTTTATCTACTTGGTTATATTATTGATTCTTCCTCTATTGTGGAGACATGGCTTTGTAGGCTTGGTCACATGAGCAAGAAGGAGATGCATGTTCTTAAACAAAAGAGAGATGTGTTTGATAGACTTAAGAACTGGAAAGCATTGGTGTTCTTGGAGGAGATGATAGATAAAGACCAGTGGATGGGGATGGATACTTCTGAGTAGAGCAGTTTGAACATGGGTTTTGATTCAAAGGAGCTCACGGGTAAAAATTCATCACTCACAGGTGAACACAGGTACCAGCATCGGTCAGGGGGAATCGGCGTCAAACAGACAGGTGCCGATGTTGGTCATGTGTAGACCGAAGCTGATGAAGTTGAGCAGGGTAAGACCAACATCAATCAGGAAGACCCACGTCGGTAATAGGTAAGACCAATGTCTGTCAAAAGGATTGACATCAGCAACAAGGACACCGACATCGGCAGAGTTGGTAGTCAGGACAGATGCATGGAAACTGACGTCGGTCGGATGTAGACTGTGTAGTGACCGAGGTTGGTCATTGTAATGAATTTTGGGTAGACAGCAAGTTGTCAAGGAGTCTCAAATGCCCATATAGAGGACTAAAGGTGGTAAGTAAGCCTCAAATTTGTTGTTTCTCTTCTTTATAGTAGTTGATGACTGTAGAGCAAGAAGGATCTGGAAAATAGTGGGAGCATGGCATGATGAGAATGCAGAACCAAGTGAGAGATTTGGTAGGGTTGCTAGCCGGTATGAAAGAATAGAGACGAATGGATACTTTAGTTGAAGAATAGAGTGAATGAACACATGAGATGGAAGACCAGTCATATGGTCTTAAGGAAGCTGCAGGATAGTGGTACAGGTTTGACAGGTGGATGATAAAGCATGGCTTTAGTCAATGTCAGGGTAACTACTGTGTTTGTCTTACCAAGTGGATGATGATAGCTACATTATCCTATTACTGTATGTGGATGGTATGCTAGCTAGCAGGTTTATACATATAGGGTTTTGCTTAGCTAAGGGTAAGGTTAGTTTAATGGCATGTCATGAGGAATTTGGAGCAGTAAAACTCTTTGGCATGAGAGACATGGAGATCACAGGTTGATTTTGTCTCGAGTGGGAGCTGATGTGAATCAAGTGTTGGTGAGGTTCAAGATGCAGAACTGGAGCACACTAAGGGCTGGATAGTTCAATGTCTAAAATCACATGAGGTCTGGTATAGACCTGAGTTTGCCCAAGTAGTGGGTGATGTCAGAAAGTTTGGAGCCGATCTAGGAAAGAAGCACTGGAGGGCAGTTTAGTAGATTCTCAAGTATTTGAGAGGGACCAGCAGTAGGTTGACATGCTATGCAGGGTCAAGTTCTTTTCTACATGTGTTTGTGGATGTGTATGCGGCAGGTTACTTGGATGATAGGGGGTGCACCACAGGTTTTATGGTGGGTGGTCTTCAAGATTGATCTTGAAGAGGGATAAGAGCCAGGAAATAGATTAGATGGGGTACAGGTATAGGTACAGTGTAGCTATTTATCTCCAAGTGGGAGATTATTAGGTTGTGGAGCTAAAAGCTTCACTGATGCAAACAAGGGAGGAGGTTGTTGAAGGTTGCTGAGTTGTAGAGCAACCGGTGTTAGTTTAATCAGTCGACGTCGGCAGGATTAGTGAAGAGAAGCAACCGATGTCGGTTAGGGATCGGCTGGTGTCGGTCACCTCCAAATAGATAGGGACTAACATCGGTCACCTGTGTGGTTCAAAACTATGAGTGTTACAGATAGTTTGTTAATGAATTGAGTGTTTGCATGTTGAGGGCTAATTTTAGACTCAAAGCTGTGAATCTAATTATTGTAATTAGGTGTCTAATTATTGTTTGCATGAGATCTATTTAAGAGACTCATATGCTGTATTGTAAAGTGTTCTAGTTTGAGTTGAGCAAAGTTAGCTCCTTCTGTGTGTGAAGTGAGCAAGGGTGTTCCTCCTAGTTCCATAATAGTGCCAAGTGTGTATGCTGGTTTTGGAGAATCAGAAGGGTTCTTCAGGTGTGTAGGATCTTGGTCAACAGGTGTTGCATGGCTACTTTTAGAGATCTACATGGGTAAGTAAGATCATTGATTTACATGTGTATGTGTGTGCAAGGTCTAAGGTTCACAGGTGTGCAGAACCAAATTGATTTATAGGTGTGCAAGATCAGATAAGATAGCAACACAACAGGGAGCAGGATCAGGTGGGATCTACTTGGAGTACAGTGTGTACTCAGAAAGAGAGCAAAGAGGAAGGTAAGGTAGTTCCTTCTATAAGTAAGATCAGTTGGGTTACAGGTTGTTGTAGTTTAGGGGAGATCTACTTGAAGTAGGATTGTGTACTTGGAGTGCATGGAGCACTTGTGGAGTGCGTGGAGCATGGGTGTACTGGCAATAGTGGATACTAACTGGTTGGAGGTGAACACCAACTCTATGTTTAAATTGTGTGTTAGGACCGTAAGAGAGAGAGATTTGAGAAAAGAAGTATTGTACACTTGAGGTGAGGGAAGCTTCTGTAAGGTGGAAGAGAGTGGCATCTCTTTATTGTATTCTTTTTTATATGAGTATTAATACAAGTTGTGTATTGTCTCTCATATTCTGTGTTGTTTCTGGTTTCTAGTTACTTGTTACTTCTGGTTAATTCCGCATCTTAACTTGCTTGTATATGGTAATCAATTATGTGCTTCCACAAGTTATTAACAGTTGGTATCAGAGCTAAGGTTGTAGGGAGTAGGTTTTGTGTTTGGTTATAGGTCACTCTCATGGGTTTTTGATTGAGTGGGAGTATAGCAACATTAGAAGAAAGTAAGCTATGAATGGAAAAATGGAATAGCATGAATGGTCACTTACGATCTTATGGAAAGAAAGAGCAGGTAAATAAAGATTTTTGGTTGGTAGCAGATCATCATGAAGAAGCCGATGTTGCAGGTGTTGTTGCACAGGATGCTCTTGATAAAGTTGAATCTTGGTTTACAGATTCTGTTGCCTCTTTCCATGCAGCCCCAGGTAGAGGGGTTGGTGAGCCTTGTCAGATTATTGGCAAAGGGAAAGTGTTGCTAAAATTGTAGGTGGCCAACACATGGGTGTTGAAGAAGGTCATGCAGGTCCTAGTCTTGGAGATGTGGCTAATTGCTTCAAGAAAGTTGGGTGATGAGAGATGCACAAGAACTCTCACATCAGATGCACTTGAATTAGCTGGTGGTAAGAAAGTAGGTACTCTTTATCTACTTGCTTATATTACTGATTCTTCTTCTATTGCAGAGACATGGCTTTGTAGGCTTGGTCACATGAGCAAGAAGGAGATGCATGTTCTTAAGCAGAAGATAGATGTGTTTGATAGACTTAAGAACTAGAAAGCCTTGGTGTTCTTGGAGGAGATGATGGATAGAGATCAGTGGATGGGGTTGGATACTTCTAAGCAGGGCAGTTTGGACATGGGTTTTGATTCAAAGGAGCTTGTAGGTAAAAATTCATCACTCACAGGTTAACACAGGTATCGGTGTCGGTCAGGGGGAATCGGTGTCAAAAAAATAGGTGCCAATGTCGGTCATGTGCAAACTGAAGCTGGTGATGTCAGGCAGGGTAAGATCGACGTCGATTAGGAGGACCGATGTCGGCAATAGGTAAGACCGACATCAGTCAGAAGGATCGACATCGGCAATAAGGACACCAAAATCGGCAGAGTTGGTAGTCAGGATAGGCACATGAAAATTGACGTCAGTCAGATGCAGACTGTGTAGTGACTGAGGTCGGTCACTGTAAAAAATTTTGTGCAGATAGCAAGCTGTCAAGGAGTCTCAAATGCCCATATGGAGGACTGAAGGTGGTAAGTAGGCCTCAAATTCATTGTTCCACTTCTTTATACTAGTTTTTGACTGCAAAGCAGAAAGGATCCAAGAAACAGTGGGAGCATGGCATGATGAGAATGCAGAACCAAGCGAGAGATTTGGTAGGGTTGCCAGCCGGTATGAAAGAACAAAGATGAATGGATACCTTAGTTGAAGAATAGAGAGAATGGACATGTGAGATGGAAGACCAGGTCATATGGTCTTGAGGAAGCTGCAAGATAGTGGTACAGGTTTGACAGGTTGATGACAAAGCATGGCTTTAGTCAATGTCAGGGTAAAAACTGTGTTTGTCTTACTAGGTGGATGATGATAGCTACATTATCCTGTTACTGTATGTAGATGGTATGCTAGCTAGCAGGTTTGTACATATAGAGTTTTGCTAAGCTAAAGGTTAGGTTAGTTCAGTGGCATGTCATGAGGAATTTGGAGCAGCAAAATTCTTTGGCATGAGAGACATGGAGATCACAGGTTGATTTTGTCTCAAGTGGGAGCTGATGTGAATCAGGTGTTGGCAAGGTTCAGGATGCAGAACTGGAGCACACTAAGGGCTGGATAGTTTAGTATCTAAAATCACATGAGATCTGGTATAGACCTGAGTTTGCCCAAGCAGTGGGTGCTGTCAGAAAGTTTGGAGCCGATCCGGGAAAGAAGCACTGGAGGGCAATTCAGTGGATTCTCAGGGATTTGAGAGGGACCAGTAGTAGGTCGACATGCTATGTAGGGTCAATTTCTTTTCTACATGTGTTTGCAGATGTGGATGTGGTAGGTTACTTGGATGAAAAAGGGTGCACCACATGTTTTGTTGTGGGTGGTCTTCAGGATTGATCTTGAAGAGGGATACAATCTAGGAAACAAATTAGATGGGGTACAAGTACAGGTACAGTGTAGCTGTTTATCTCCAAGTGGGAGATTGTTAGGTTGTGTAGCTAAAAGCTTCACTGATGCAAATAGGAGAGGAGGTTGCTGAAGGTTGTTGAGTTGTAGAGCAACTGACATCGATCTGATTATCTGACATCGTTAGGATTAGTGAAGAAAAGCAACCGACGTCAGTCAGGTATCAGCTGGCGTCGGTCACCTCTAGGTAGACAGGGACCGATGTCGGTGACCTGTGTGGTTCAGAACTGAGAGTGTTATGGACAGTTTGTTAACAAACCGAGTGTTCGCATGTTAAGGGTTAATTTTAGACTCAAAGTTGTGGATCTAATTATTGTAATTAGGTGTCTAATTATTATTTTCATGAGATCTATTTAAGAGACTCATAGGCTGTATTTCTAAAGTGTTCTAGTTTGAGTTGAGCAAAGTTTGCTCCTTTTGTATGTGAAGTGAGCAAGGGTGTTCCTCCTAGTTCCATAGTAGTGCCAAGTGTGGGTGTTAGTTTTGGAGAATCAGAAGGGTTCTTTAGGTGTGTAGGATCTTGGTCGGCAAGTGTTGCATGGCTAATTTTGGAGATCTACATGGGTAAGTAAGATCATTGATCTATAGGTGTATGTGTGTGTAAGGTCTAAGGTTCACAGGTGTGCAGAACCAAATTGATTTGTAGGTGTGCAAGATCAGATAGAATAGTAACACAATAGGGAGCAGAATCAGGTGGGATCTACTTGGAGTACAGTGTGTACTCAGAAGGAGAGCAAAGAGGAAGGCAAGGCAGTTCCTTCCATAAGTAAGATCAGTTGGGTTGCAGGTTATTGAAGTTCAAGAGAGATCTACTTGAAGTACGATTATGTACTTAGAGTGCATGGAGAACTTGTGGAGTGCATGGAGCATAGGTGTACTGACAGTAGTGGATATTGACTGGTTGGAGGTGAACACCAACTCTATGTTTGAGTTGTGTGTTGGGACCGTAAGAGAGAGAGCTTTGAGGAAAGAAGTATTGTACACTTGAGGTGTGGGAAGCCTCTATAAGGTGGAAGAGAGTGGCGTCTCTTTATTGTATTCTTTTCTATATGAGTATTAATACAATTTGTTTATTGTCTCTCATATTCTATGTTATTTTTGGTTTCTAGTTACTTGTTACTTCTGGTTAATTCTGCATCTTAAGTTGCTTGTATATGGTAATCAATTGTGTGCTTCCACGGGTTCCTAATAGTTGGTATCAGAGCTAAGGTTACAAGAATCAGGTTTTGTGTTTGGTTACAGGTCACTCTCAAAGGTTTCTAATTGAGTGGGAGTATAGCAACAGCAGAAGAAAGTAAGCTACGAATGGAGAAACTGAATAGCATGAATGGTCACTTGCAGTCCTATAAAAAGAAAGAGCAGCTAAATAAATATTATTGGTTGGTAGCAGATCAGCATGAAGAAGCAGATGTTGTAGGTGTTGTTGTATAGGATGCTCTAGATAAAGTAGAATCTTGTTTTACATATTTTTTTGCCTCTTTCCATGTAGCCCCAGGTAGAGGGGTTGGTGAGCCTTGTCAGATTATTGGCAAAGGGGAAGTGTTTTTGAAATTGCAGGTGGCCAACACATGGGTGTTGAAGAAGGTCATGTAGGTCCCAGTCTTGGATATGTGGCTAATTGCTTCATGAAAGTTGGGTAATGAGAGATGCACAAGAACTCTCATAGTGGATGCACTTGAATTAGCTAGTGGTAATAAAGTAGGTACTCTTTATCTTCTTGCTTATATTACTGATTCTTCTTCTATTGCAGAGACGTGGCTTTGTAGGCTTGGTGACATGAGCAAGAAGGAGATGCATGTTCTTAAGCGGAAGACAGATGTGTTTGATAGACTTAGGAACTGGAAAGCCTTGGTGTTCTTGGAGGAGATTACAGACAGAGACCAGTGGATGGGGCTAGATACTTCTGAGCAGGGCAGTTTGGACATGGGTTTTGATTCAAAGGAGCTCGCAGGTAAAAATTCATCACTCACAGGTAAACACAGGTATCAACATCAGTCAAGGGGAACTAGCGTCAAACAGACAGGTGCCAATGTCGGTCATGTGCAGACCGAAGTCAGTGATGTCAGGTAGGGTAAGACTAACTTTGGTCAGGAGGACCAACTTTGGCAATAGGTAAGACTGATGTTAGTCAGAAGGACAGACATCGGCAACAAGGACACCGATGTTGATAGAGTTGGTAGTCAGGACATGCACATAAAAATTGACGTCGATCGGATGCAGACTGTGTAGTGACCGAGGTCAGTCACTTTAACAAATTTTGGGCAGATAACAAGCTGTCAAGGAGTCTCAAATGCCCATATGGAGGACTGAAGGTGGTAAGTAAGCTTCAAATTCATTGTTCCTCTTCTTTATACTAGTTGTTGACTATAGATCAGGAAGGATTCGGGAAACAGTGGGAGCATGGCATGATGAGAATGCAGAACCAAGCGAGAGATTTGGTAGGGTTGCTAGTCGGTATGAAAGAATAGAGATGAATGGATACTTTAGTTGAAGAATAGAGAGAACAGACATGTGAGACGAAAGACCAGGTCATATGGTCTTTAGTAAGCTATAGGATAGTGGTACAGGTTTGACAGGTGGATGACAAAGCATGGCTTTAGTCAATGTCAGGGTAACTACTATGTTTGTCTTACCAGGTGGATGATGATAACTACATTATCATGTTACTGTATCTGGATAGTATGCTACTAGTAGGTTTATACATACAGGGTTTTGCTGAGTTAAGGGTAAGATTAGTTTAGTGGCATGTCATGAGGAATTTGGAGCAGCAAAATTCTTTGGCATGAGACATGGAGATCACAGGTTGATTTTGTCTCGAGTGGGAGCTAAAGTGAATCAGGTGTTGGCGAGGTTTAGGATGCACAACTGGAGCACACTAAGGGATGGACAGTTCAGTGTCCAAAATCACATGAGGTTTGGTATAGACTTGAGTTTGCCCAAGCAGTGGGTGTTGTCAAAAAGTTTGTAGCCAATCCGGGAAAGAAGCACTGAAGGGTTGTTCAGTGGATTCTCAGGTATTTAAGAGGGACCAGCAGCAGGTCGACATGCTATGCAGGGTTAATTTCTTTTCTACATGTGTTTGTAGATGTAGATGTGTCAGGTTACTTGGATGACAGGGGGTGCACCAGAGGTTTTGTGGTGGGTGGTCTTCAAGATTGGTCTTGAAGAGGGATACAAGCCAGGAAATAAATTAGATGGGGTATAAGTATAGGTAAAATGCAGCTATTTATCTCTAAGTCAGAGATTATTAGGTTGTGGAGCTAAAAGCTTCATTGATGCAAATAAGAGAGGAGGTTGCTGAAGGTTGTTGAGTTACAGAGCAAATAGCATCAGTCTGATTAGCTGACGTCGTTAGGATTAATGAAGAGAAGCAACCGACGTCGATAAGGGATCGGTCGGTGTTGGTCACCTCTAGGTAGATAGGGACCAACGTCGGTCACCTATGTGGTTCAGAACTACGAGTGTTATAGATAGTTTGTTAATGAACTGAGTGTTTGCATGTTGAGGGCTAATTCTAGACTCAAAGTTGTGGATCTAATTATTGTAATTAGGTGTCTAATTATTGTTTGCATGAGATCTATTTAAGAGACTCATAGGCTGTATTGTAAAGTGTTCTAGTTTGAGTTGAGCAAAGTTAGCTCCTTCTGTGTGTGAAGTGAGCAAGGGTGTTCCTCTTAGTTCCAAAACAGTGCCAAGTGTGGGTGATGGTTTTGGACAATCAAAAGGGTTCTTCAGGTGTGTAGGATCTTGGTCAGCAAGTGTTGCATGGCTACTTTTGGAGATCTACATGGGTAAGTAAGATCATTGATATGCAGGTGTATGTATGTGCAAGGTCTAAGGTTCACAGGTGTGCAGAACTAGATTGATTTGTAGGTGTGCTAGATTAGATAGGACAGTAACACAATAGGGAGCAAGATGAGGTGGGATCTACCTGGAGTACAGTGTGTACTCAGAAAGAGAGTAAAGAGGAAGGCAAGGCAGTTCCTTCCATAAGTAAGATCAATTGGGTTGCAGGTTGTTGCATTTTAGAGGAGATCTACTTGAAGTATGATTGTGTACTTGGAGTGCATGGAGCACTTGTGGAGTGCGTGGAGCATGGGTGTACTGGTAGTAGTGGATACTGACTGGTTAGAGGTGAACACCAACTCTGTGTTTGAGTTGTGTGTTGGGACCGTAAGAGAGAGAGCTTTGAGGAAAGAAGTACTGTACACTTCAGGTGTGGGAAGCCTCTGTAAGGTGGAAGAGAGTGGCATCTCTTTACTATATTCTTTTCTATATGAGTATTAATACAAGTTGTGTGTTGTATCTCATATTCTATGTTGTTTCTGGTTTCTAGTTACTTGTTACTTCTGGTTAATTCTGCATCTTAAGTTGCTTGTATATGGTAATCAATTGTCTGCATCCACGGGTTCCTAACAGTTGGTATCAGAGCTAAGGTTGTAGGGAGCAGGTTTTGTGTTTAGTTACAGGTCACTCTCAGTGGTTTCTGATTGAGTGGGAGTATAGCAATGGCAGAAGAAAGTAAGCTACGAATGGAGAAACTTAATAGCACGAATGGTCACTTATGGTCCTATGGAAAGAAAGAGCAGGTAAATAAAGATTGTTGGTTGGTAGCAGATCAGCATGAAGAAGCAGATGTTGTAGGTGTTGTTGCATAGGATGCTCTGGATAAAGTAGAATCTTGTTTGACAGATTCTGTTGCCTCTTTCCATGCAGCTCCAAGTAGAGGGGTTGTTGAGCCTTGTCAGATTATTGGCAAAGGGGAAGTGTTACTGAAATTACAGGTGGCCAACACATGGGTGTTGAGGAAGGTCATGCAGGTCCCAGTCTTGGAGATGTGGCTAATTGCTTCAGGAAAGTTTGGTGATGAGAGATGCACAAGAACTCTCACAGCGGATGCACTAAAATTAGCTGGTGGTAAGAAAGCAGGTACTCTTTATCTACTTGCTTATATTACTAATTCTTCTTCTGTTGTGGAGACATGGCTTTGTAGGCTTGGTCACATGAGCAAGAAGGAGATGCATGTTCTTAAGCAGAAGACAGATGTGTTTGATAGACTTAAGAACTGGAAAGCCTTGGTGTTCTTGGAGGAGATGACAGACAGAGACCAGTGGATGGGGTTGGATACTTCTGAGTAGGGTAGTTTGGACATGGGTTTTGATTCAAAGGAGCTCATGGGTAAAAATTCATCACTCACAGGCGAACACAGGTACTAGCATCAGTTAGGGGGAACTGGCGTTGAACAGACAGGTGCCAATGTCGGTCATGTGCAGATCGAAGCCAGTGATGTCAGGCAGGGTAAGATTGACGTCAGTCAAGAGGACCGACGTCGACAATAGGGAAGATCGACATCAGTCAGAAGGAACAATGTCGACAACAGGGACACCAACATCGGTAGAGTTGGTAGTCAAGATAGGCACATGGAAATTGATGTCAGTCGGATGCAGACTATGTAGTGACCAAGGTCGGTCACTGTAACAAATTTTGGGCAGACAACAACCTGTCAAGGAGTCTCAAACACCCATATGGAGGATTGAAGGTGGTAATTAAGCCTAAAATTTGTTGTTCCTCTTCTTTAAATTAGTTGTTGACTGTAGAGTAGGAAGGATCTGGGAAACAGTGGGAGCATGGCATGATGAGAATGCAGAACCAAGTGAGATATTTGGTAGGGTTGCTAGCTAGTATGAAAGAACAGAGATGAATGGATACCTTAGTTGAAGAATAGAGAGAATAGACATGTGAGATGAAAGACCAGGTCATATGGTCTTGAGAATGTTGTAAGACAGTGGTACAGGTTTGACAGGTGGATGACAAAGCATAGCTTTAGTCAATGTCAGGGTAACTACTGTGTTTGTCTTACTAGGTTGATGATGATAGCTACATTATCTTGTTACTGTATGTGGATGGTATGCTAGCTAGCAGGTTTGTACATACAGGGTTTTGTTGAGCTAAGGGTATGGTTAGTTGAGTGGCATGTCATGAGGAATTTGGAGCCGTGAAATTCTTTGGCATGAGAGACATGGAGATCAAAGGGTGATTTTGTCTCGAGTGGGAGCTAATGTGAATCAGGTGTTGGTGAGGTTCAGGATGCAGAATCAGAGCACACTAAGGGCTAGATAGTTTAGTGTCTAAAATCACATGAGGTCTAGTATAGACCTAAGTTTGCCCAAGCAGTGGGTGCTATTAGAAATTTTGGAGCCGATCTGGGAAAGAAGCACTGGAGGGTAGTTCAATGGATTCTCAGGTATTTGAGAGGGACTAGCAACAAGTTGACATGGTATGCAGGGTCAAGTTCTTTTCTACATGTGTTTGTAGATACAGATGCAGTAGGTTACTTGGATGACAGGGGGTGCACCACAGGTTTTGTGGTGGGTGTTCTTCAGGATTGATCTTGAAGAGGGATACAAGCTAGGAAAAAGATTAGACATGGTACAGGTACAGGTATAGTGCAACTATTTATCTCTAAGTGGGAGATTGTTATGTTGTGGAGCTAAAAGCTTCACTAATGCAAACAGGGGAGGAGGTTGCTGAAGGTTGCTGAGTTGCAGAGCAATTGATGTCAGTTTGATCAGCCGACGTCTATAGGATTAGTGAAGAGAAGCAACCGACGTTGGTCAGGGATCGGTCGATGTCGGTCACCTCTAGGCAGACAGGGACCGACGTCGATCACCTGTGTGGTTCAGAACTGCGAGTGTTACAGACAGTTTGTTAACAAACTGAGTGTTTGCATGTTGAGGGCTAATTTTAGACTCAAAGCTGTGGATCTAATTATTGTAATTAGGTGTCTAATTAATGTTTGCATGAGATCTATTTAAGAGACTCAAAGGTTGTATTGTAAAGTGTTCTAGTTTGAGTTGAGCAAAGTTAGCTCCTTTTGTGTGTGAAGTGAGCAAGGGTGTTCCTCTTAGTTCCAAAACAGTGCCAAGTGTGGGTGATGGTTTTGGAGAATTAGAAGGGTTCTTCAGGTGTGTAGGATCTTGTTTAGCAGGTGTTGCATGGCTACTTTTGGAGATCTACATGGGTAAGTAAGATCATTGATCTGTAGGTGTATGTGTGTGCAAGGTCTAAGGTTCACAGGTGTACAGAACCAGATTGATTTGTAGGTGTGCAAGATCAGATAAGACAACAACACAACAGGGAGCAAGATCAGGTAGGATCTACTTGGATTACAGTGTGTACTCAGAAAGAGAGCAAAGAGGAAGGCAAGGCAGTTGCTTCCATAAGTAAGATCAGTTGGGTTGCAGGTTGTTGCAGTTCAGGGGAGATCTACTTGAATTATGATTGTGTACTTGGAGTGCATGGAGCAATTATGGAGTGCGTGGAGCATGGGTGTATTGGTAGTAGTGGATACTGACTGGTTGGAGGTGAACACCAACTCTGTGTTTGAGTTGTGTGTTAGGACCGTAAGAGAGAGAGCTTTGAGGAAAGAAGTAATGTACACTTGAGGTGTGGGAAGCCTCTATAAGGTGGAAGAGAGTGGCGTCTCTTTATTGTATTTTTTTTTGTATGAGTATTAATACAAGTTGTGTATTGTCTCTCATATTTTGAGTTATTTCTGGTTTCTACTTAGTTTTTACTTCTGGTTAATTCCGCATCTTAAGTTGCTTGTATATGGTAATCAATTGTGTGCTTCCACGGGTTCCTAACATGTATCACCATGGAAGGACAAAACATGTTTTTCCTTGCCAATAAATGTCCCAATCATGATTTCTTCTTCTTGATCACTCAGGTCACCTTCATTCTTTATCTCTTTAGCTATATCTTCTCTATTTACCTCATAAAGTAGAGCCTCTTTCTCAAATAGTGGCATAGTAGACCTTAAAAATATTCAATAAGATGAGAAGGGTCCAAAAAAGTTACCATAGGTACCTATTTTTCCCATTGAGCTGCTCTTCTTGGATCACCTTCACCTCTTCTCTCTTTTTCTTTTCTTTTTGAATGGCTCTCCATGAAGGAAAGGCTCTAGGATGTTGAGGGGAAAGGAGTGGGTGTTGAATGATCTCCTACTTGATTTTGACTTCAATATCTTGGCATATGCCTAATTTTCCTTCCTTATTGATTGTTGAATCTGATTCCAAGTCATAAACTTCAGTTTAAAAACCTCTACTTCTACACTTGTTTTTGTTATGGGTGAGAAATAAGGAGTTTGTTGTTGTGTTGCCTTAGTAGTTGCTATTGAATGCTAGAGATGTTGATTTATAAAGTAAATTTGGTTGGATAAATTAGCCTCAAAATCAAAGACCAATTGGTTAGAGATGTCTCCCTTAAAAATTGAATATGAAATCTCCTATATGATCTACTAAGAAACATGGAGATAAATCTCCTCCAAACATGCTTTTCCAACCTTTTAAGGCCTCTCTTAGATAGACTTCCAATGGGAAAACTAGGAAAGGTTTGAATTGACTCTTGAGGGTTGTGATAAGCTTTAGTTTGGTATTCGTGAAGGTAAAATGGAAGCTCTATGGGATCATGATGATGATTATGATAACCCTAGGGTTCCTCATAAGCTATTATCCTCTATTCAATGTTTACTATTAGACCACTTATGTCTAGAATATAAGAACTAAACTTTGAGTGACCCTGCCTTATGAAATTTGCTCATACCTCTTTATATTTCTTCAAATTCACTCTCATGCTTTAAATTTCATGCTTGGAAATATCCTCTCTATATCCCTTCCTAGTGTCTATGCTTATCATCTCTTTATCATATCCAAATCGAGTTTTCTTAAAGCTTGAGATTGAATGATTTGGGACTTAAATAGGCTAATAAAGAAGAAAACAAGATTCATGAGGGTTATCATAGGAATAGTATGGGTCACCATATTTTTGATAAGTCTTTGTACATGGTTAGTGATGTTCACCATAAGGCTGATATAGATCATGGTAGGGTTGATATGGGTCATGAGGAAGGTAATATACATATCCTTAATAATAAGGATCATGATAAACTTGATAAGGCTCATCATAGAATTGATACAACCCTTGGTAAGGCTTATTAGGCTCATATGGAATATGAAGATCATATTAGGACTAATGATAAAGAATTAAATGATAGCAGTATCCACCATAGTTATTCATATCAACTTTATATGTTAAATAAGATGTAAGAACTAATTGAAATATTCAATGAGACATACATGGGCTACTTACGACCAAAATATTTTATTTGGAGTCACCATTAGTGCTAACTTACTTGCTTCCAAAATTTGACTACAGGAAAGACACACCAACAATATTTCCACTCTTTTGGATCTTGGGTCCCATTGGGTATGCCAAAACTATTGGAGGTCTAGATTACACCCTAGCTAAGCAAAGGGATTGTTCAGGTCCTCTTTCTCAAACCTAGTCCAACATGGGACTGACCCTAGGCTATGGGTCACCTAAACTTGGGTCAAACCTATAGGATTTTTAACAAGGCTAGCTCCTCTAATGCATCATTTATCTCATGTCCACTAAAACCTACTAACGTTGTAGAAAAGGGAGAGAAAGATAACTTAAAGGGAAATCTAAGCTAATGTTGGTGATTCACCTAAAATGATTGTTGATCCACTTTATTTGATCTCCTAAAAACACTAATGGGATAATCAAAATATTGGATCTACAACCCCAAATATTTTTTATGCATAAGTATTTCATGTAGAGGTTCACCAATTGATCAAAACCTAAGGGAAGTAATGGAGAGGCCTAATTTAAGGCACTAACCAGTCAATGTATCCACATTCTAGATTTGATCAAATGGCATTAAACACTAAACATGAAATACATAAAAAGATTAACTAGTAGCTAGGTGAGCCCAATACTTGACAAGGGAGGGACTTATACCACATATGTAAATCAAACTAAAATTTTACATAATATACCAGAACAATGAAATCTAAAAATAGTCCTCTATTCATCTCAAGAGGTTGTAAATCTCAATCTTGGTAGAGTCTAGTCATGCCCAATAGAGGGATTCATTTCAAGGCTTAGAAGCTTGTATATATAGCAAAAAAGATGAAAGAGATAGGGACCAATGCATGGGATAGTGGATAAGGAATTATTAATGATCAATAAATGTGGTGGCAGTTCATTGGTTATTTTATATACAAATCTTTCTTCCAATCAAGACTAATCCTTTAGCAACAAGCTAACCTTTTTTTGCTACAATGGTCTTCAAACTCCTCTCATTGGTTGAGAAACATAAAATAGAGGACAAGAATTCTATTTTGGAGATGATGAGTCATGATTAATTCTATTGGTGAAAGATATTTATGGTTTTGAATAGAATCAATCCTCCAACTACTTCTCCAACCACCATCCCTTTTTTTGATCCTCCATGCCATCTCCACTTGCTTTTATGTAATGACAAAGTCCTCATTTTCATGCATGTAATAGATCCATGATCATATCTACCTCAAGCTATTGTAGGTACTCATTTGTCAAATTTAAGACTATAATGGAATATGAGACACTCATTTATCAATCATATTCATGTCTGTATCTACTTTGATCTTGAATATAGATCTTTTCTACAGATGGAAAACCAATATCCTTTATTAGTTTTCCTATATATTTTATATTAATGTAAACGTTTAGACTGCATATCTTCCATCTTGATCTCTATTATTAGGTCTAAAAAGACACATTTTACCTTTATAGAGATTAAATGGCATCATTTTATCTTTAAAAATATGCCCTAGTTCAAATCAGATCATGTTTTGACCTCCAATCAAATTCCCTTAGCTTTTCAACCTTTAAATTTAGCCATTGATCTTGATATAAGGCTTTAATATTATAACACCATTGACCTTCATCCTTACCATCAATTTGTGCTTTATTGGATGAGCATTATTGGATCTTCTTATTGTACACCATTGATCTTGCTTAGTATGAATAAATCCAAACCATAGATTTACCTGACATTTTCCACGGTCATGACACTTGGAAACTTCTTATTTGTTTCCAATATTTCCTAGATTATTGACTCAATGCTCATCATTAATCTACATGGTATGATTAAATACACATTATAGATCTATTTAATCCCACTAAATCTATCTTTACCCATGTGTTATTGGATCTACTATGAGATTCACAAGATCATACCACTTGGCATCTTCACATTGGCCTTTGATTTTATCCTTTGATAATGTGACACTTTTTGGTCTCATGTGCTTCCTATGGACCCCACTAAACTTTTAACCCATCGTTTAATGTTGATCTTTGATATAGGATCTAATGCACATCCTTGGATCTTTGGGACCCACTAGCACTTTTAGATCACCGCTCACTATTAGATCTTAATCTAAGACCCCATGATCTTGACACTTTTTAGATCTATGTTCAACTTGAGAACATTTAAATTTAATATCTATTTGTTGAATCTTAAACTTGACATCTGTACACCTGTCGTGTAACTTGAGATATCAATCTCATCAAATAACAAAATTTGCAGAGCATGATCCTAGGACTAAGAAATTTATGTCTATATAATATTTTTGCCTGAGAGGCTCCCCAAGTACATTTATTAAATTCACAATTGAGATGATCCTTCTATTTCTACATGATGTCCTGATAATGGTCTAGTTCTCCAAAGCTTGTGCAAATCATTCTTTTTGATCATCCACTTCAAGAACTTTGCTCATCTTGATCAAATTAGGTAGAAGTTTACTCTCTGGGCCAAATTTGGCCAACACATATTCACCTTCATTATCAGTTTGAAGAACCTTGATGTATTTCTTAAATTTTTTCTTAACAAGTGCCTTGAAATCTCTAAGATATTCAAACACTTCATACTTTTACTTAAGAAAGTAAACCCATGTATATATCAAGAAATCATCAATGAAAGTGGGAATGTATTTATCCCTTGTAAAAGATAGACTGGGAAAAGGACTAGATATATCACTGTGTACTAACTCCAATGCTTGTGAATCCCTCCAAGATTTTCCTTTGTCAAATTTTTCTTTGGGATGATTTCCAAGAGAACACCCTTCACGAAGTCCCTTAGAGAATTAAACTTAAGGAAATCTTATGACCATGTCATTTTTGCTAAGTTGTTCAAGGTATCAATAGTTAAGGTGGCCAAACCACTCATGCTATAATTTTTTAACTCCATTTGAATGAGTCAGCAATGCTATTAGAGAAAAATTAGGAGAAAAATGTGAGAAGGTGTATAACCTAACTTGGTGATCTACCCTACCCACTACCTTTATAATATCACTATGCAACTCCCTAATGATAAATGACTCTGGTAAAAACTCAACCCTCATTCCTTTGTTCATATGATTTATTTGATACATTGATACAACATTAGTTGAAATGGAAGGAACACTTGAACATTATTGAATGTTCCTCGTTCCATTTCAATATACCCTCTCCCTATAATAGGTAGATAAGTGTCATCACTCAAATTGATAGAAGACATGCTATAATGATCTAAAAAATAAAACTCAACTAGTGAAAATCCCATGTAGTGAGAAGCACTTGAGTCAATGACCCATGAAGATGTTGAAGCTAAAACTACTACAAGAGCCTTTCCCTTTTCTTTCTCTTTCCCCTTGCCCTTTACCTTAGTAGAATCTTGGGTAGATGAATTATGCTTGATGGACTTAGAAACACCTATGTTGTTCTTCTCTAGGAGATGAATTAGGTGATCTATTTACTTCTTCATGTATTTAATTTCAGCATGCCCATTTTTCTTATAGTAGGCACACTTAACCTTCTCTTTATTAAGTTTGCCATTGGAAGAGGAGGCTTCAGTTATGGTTTAAACAAAGGTTAATTATTTATTCTTCTCTTGATATTTAATCTTATTCTTCACTTTATTTGAAGTCTTTGCTTTCTTAGTCCCATAAATTAGGGCTTGAGGTTTTATGGACTTCAATGTGCCCATCTTGATCAACTTATTTTTCTCCCTAGTTAAGTCAATAATAAAAGCATCTAAAGAGGGAATTTTCCATGCAGTTCCCAAAGCACTTTTAGTGAAATGAAAATTATAGACAAAGACTAAATAGTTAGGACCTAATTTAGAGAGTATATAAATAATAATTTGGTCATCTTATTTCTTTCTCTCACATTATTTAAACTGCAATATATAAGACTTGATCTTAGTGAAGAAATCTTAAAGATTGTAAAAGTTACAAGGACTTAGGTTAATAATTTCATTCTCAAGCTCGTGACCTCTCATCACATCTTACTCCCCAAATAGTTTACCTAGAATGGTCCATACATGATGAGGTGATTTGGTAGGCTCTAAGTGAAATAAGAGATCATTTGTTACAAAAATACATAATAGCCCATATGCTTCATCACTATGGTTATACCACTTAACTATCTTTGCATTTGAGTTAGGTTTAGTTTCATTACCCATGGTTATCTTATATAAACCCTTACTCAGAATTATTATCATCTTTATTTTCTATTCATGATAGTTAAATGGATTTAGTGGGTTGAATGAACTTGAATTCATTAGTGTATTATTGAGATGTAGTAGTAGTGCAAGTTAAAGTTATTACAGAAATGAAAATGCAAGTAGAATGAAAAGAGTAACCAAAAAGGCATAGTATACCCCCCAGAACTATGAAATGGTGAACCTCCCCCCAAATGTTGTAAATGTAAGCTCAAAATATGTTAGACTCATTTGATAATCCATCTTGAACAATCAATGCAATGAGTCAAAATATGAGATTTTGTAAACAAAAGAGGACATCAGACTTAGCTAATAATGCATCCAAGGAAGCAAGTATAATGTGAGAAAGTTAAAAAATGAATAACACTTTATTTTTATATATTTCCCAAAAAATATTGTTTTATAGAAAACAATAAAAAATATCCACTAATAATGATAAAATTGACCAATCTTCTTATGTATTACTTGTGCATTAAAATAAAAGTAGCCTATTTGCCCTTATTTTAAATCAAGTTATTTTAACATGTTAAAAACATTAGGAAAAACTTGAATAGACTTTGGAAGAAACTTTCAAGCCTTTCAAATAGTAGGATTCTTTTTTTATGCTTCTTTAATAACTCACACACTAGGGGGTTACAGGGGGATAGGTTACAGCCCCTTACTACAACTAAACGTTATTTTTAATAAGGCCATTAGGCCTAGCTAGATAATTTTAGCATAGAGGTTGCAAAGACTGGTACTTATGATTGGTTAGTAATGAGATTAGTCTCAACAGGTGAAAATGTTGTATCTGCAAGCCATCTAGAAGAAATGTAAAACCAAGGTGATATACATAAAACCATCTAAGGCCAAACATAGGTTGATACTGAAGAAAGGAGACTAAACCCAAGGTTGTATGGAGGCACATAGATTTTTTGTATAAAAATACACCAAGGCACACCAAACACATAGACACAAAGAAACCATAAAAACTATGGTAATTTCTATCAATGAAACAGTTCTACAAAAAATATGACTCCGTCAAAGATGAAAAAACTCCCACAAATGGATTATGAAAACTATATTTTATTTGTAAATAAAAATTCTAAAGATTTCAAATAAACTAATAGCAATAAAAAAAATTAGACAATTAAATACCAAAGTAGCTCTGGTACCATATGAAAGTGGATGTCAAGATCTTTGGATCAAGCAAATGCACAGGTTTTTGATAGGCACAAGTTAAGCATGTACACAACATAATAACTACAAGAAAATGAAATCACAAATAAGAGAATATTACATTAACAAGATAAGATCAAAACCAATATTTCATTGAAATATAGCTCACCAAGAGAGATGTACATATAGGAGTGTATGAGTAATTCATCCCAAAAAATGTGGTCATAGAACCAATAATAAAAGAGTAACTCCCATACCCAAAACAGTCAGTCAAGGGAGTTACTTCCTATTCATCTGATCAAAATGTAACTCCAAGTACACCTAAACAAGCTTATCCACAAAATTAGGAAAACTCAAAATAAGGGAAAAAAGCCCATAATAAATAAATAAGGGAAAAAAGAAAATTCCTACTATAACAGAATCGAGTGAACTAATTTTCTACTTGGGTGGAACTCACTCTCTAGAAAGCATAGAAGTGTGTGCAAAATGGTTCTCTTTAGCAATAAAAATGGATATTCAATCACTTGTGTAAAACATAGGAATACATAAATAAAATTTAAATGATTTTGACCATTGATATAATATCAAATTTTGATTGTCAATGGCACATTTTTGAGAACTCTAAAATTGTTTCAAAATAAGTCCTACGATTTGGTTATTTAACTAAAGAGAAGATCCTGATTTAAGATGAATCCATTTCATGTACTAAGATATATGTCCCTAGAAATATCCAACAAATGGAAAATACAAATATTACTATTTATGGTGATAGTTTCAATCCTAATTTATTTTTTATAGTATTAGATAATAAAACTAGTCTTCCTTCTGTAAGTGGTACATGGAACAATGAAACTTGTGTTCCTCAAAGGACTGTTATGGGAAATGTCCAAAACTCATTACAATGATAGAGTTTTAGAATAAATTATTTTGATAAAAGTGCAGGGTAATTGAGAAACAAAATAAGTGACATAGATATTGTAATTAGAATTACTATAACATCGATTGAAGCATTAGTTATTTTAGACTTACTAGAAACTTTTAGGGTATCTAAAGACATTGGTTCTTTGGAGATGTTGGAAGCTGACATTAAATGTAAAAAAACATACCATAGTTATTCAAAATCCCATGAGTTTGTAGAAGACATCAAAGGGGAGGGTTTGAAGCTCGATGTAGTGATGTATGGATCCCTTTTAACCCTTTGTGCTTCTCATGATTGTGATGAAGAAGCTAAAGATTGTTTTTATTAGATGAAGAATGAATGTCTTTTACCAATAATTTTCATTATATCTCACTCTTAAATTCTTATACAATAAAGGGGAAGTATGAATAGGCTGAATACTTTTTTTAACTTTATAATTTGGTCAAGTGTAATAGGCATAAAATGTGTTGAATCTTTTAGTTTCAGGAAAGATGCTTAAATAAGCACATATAATCATGAGTAATAATTGGAAGTGCTTATGCTTAAATAAATGTGTCATTAGTTTTACTTATTTTTCACTTATTATCCATTCAATTTTTAGCCCCTCTCCATTGTTGTTGATAGGTGTAGAATATTTTCAAGCCAATTGGGTGAAGGGTGCTAACAATAACAACATGCTTACAACTATCATAAGAGGTTTTCAAACTACTTTCATCATGGTTTTTGAGAAAAAAATGCATGATTACATCTATGTTTGGGGAAACATGACTGATTTTTAGGACAAACATCAATTTGTGAGAAGTTTGAAAGAAAAACAGAGTTGTCCATAATGTCTATAAGGCATGAAATGAAGAAGAAGAGAACTCTTGATTTTTATAATATGTTTGGTCCATGAGCAGATATATGAAAGGTGAAAAAATCAATTTGCCACATTGCACACATTGTTGTTGACAACTACATATTTTAATGTTAGAATGAGATCTTAGCATGGAATGATGTAGATAGAAGGCCTCTACTAAAAGGAAAAAATATTCCAACCACACTAATTTTTATTATTATGAAAATTTGAGTAGTATGTGGTTATTATAACTCATTCCCATACACAAGCTGATTTCCAGTTTCCTAGTTTGAATTGGGATCCAAGATTGTCAATTTATGATCATATCATAGTGGTGTAGTAAAAACATGGTGAAGAATTCCTAAGGTTGATTTAGAATCCTACTATTTACATCTGGGGTAGAAAGTGTGAGGATGGAGCTTGTATTTTCCTGAGCACAAGCAAATTTGGGAAGGGTAGACTGTAATGTCCCATTTTTTCAAGATTAAAATAATATTGTTACTAAAATAAAAAGTATTTTTAAATAATTAAATTAAAATAATAATTTTCTAATTTTCTTGTGACTTAAAAAGGGGGCCTTTCAAGGGTCATGGGCTAGTTATCCCTTAAGTGAATTATAAGAAAAATTTGCTTTTAAATATTTAATTTTCCCTCTCCAAGTGGAGTGCCCCACTTTGTCACATCTTGATTTCTCTCTAAGCTACATAACTTGTTTGATCCATGGATTATTATGATTTTTAATTGATTAACTAATGTTTGATTAAGCTTTATTTCATATGCTAATTATGAGATAGTTATATGTTACTTAATTTACATGATTGGTTTACTATGAGTTATTAGTACTTTTACATTCTATGCATTATGATCATGTTTATTAATTATACAGTATCATTTTATGGATATAATGACATTTTAGGCTAACTACCTTCATTGTTGTGAGGTGGATGTAGAACAGATCCATCCCTCAAAGTGTGATAGAGGGAGAACATCATCAAAGAGGGTGGTGTAGATGGGGATGTTGGGGGATGATAGAGAACAAAACCAAAAATCCATGCACACACCACAGTAGTATTTCATATTTTATGATTAATTGTTTGAAGAAATAGTTGTGGTATGCTTTGTTTTCTATTTTAATATTTTTTATGATCTTTTGTGTTCTCATATCATTTTATGTGATTACATGATTTCACTAATCTAGTTGTTGATGTTATTAATTAGTTGATTTGATAAATATATACCTAACTAGTTAACATAATTTATTATGGTGTTATACATAATTAAATATTTAGTTAAAAATACTTGTTTGGATTCTTTGTTAGAAATAATCGATGTATGTTGTTACATAATTGAGTCAGTTTGTTAATGACTATTTACATTTAAAAGGTTACTGTTATCAATTTTAATAGTAGTATAAATTTAAAGGACAATGAATTATAAGTTTTTTGTTTAGTATTAATGTAATGCAAGATGTTATTGATTAATATCATTGTGAAGAATTTTTATAAACATCATTGTGTTTGTCAAACTATTTCCTAAAGCCTATGGATTATTATTTAAACCTATAGGGTAATTTATAAGTTTGAGGATGAATGCATAATGTTTGAGTTGGATGACTTGGTAATAATTAACAATAGTCTTTTAAATTCATATATGTTTTAACTGTGCTATATAGTCATTATGTTAATTAGTTGATATTTGACATTACATGGAAATATAATGATTAATCGACTAAGTCGATAGTCGACATTGCATGAAATAACATTGGGAATTATGATTTTTTCATTTATTTGGTTTGTATAAACTAACATTGATGTTGGTCAATAGCATGCATATTTTATAAAGGATATATAATGATTATTTTAAATGAATCATTGGAAGTTTTGATATGATTATGGTTTTTAATCACTCATTAACTATGAGTTAACCAGCATTCTAGTGAAAATCATGATGGGATTTTGGTTGTTGGCTACATGGTGGAAGACTATAGATTAGTGGGGGTTCTATTGAGCTATTTGTGCATGTATATTTTTAGTTAGTTTTATCTTTCATGATTGGAAGAGAAGGTGGAAGAGAGTAAGGTGATGGAAGGAAATAAAATAAATGAGGACTGGGAGGCATGCATACATGGAGTAGTAGATAGAAAGAGAAAAATAAGAAGAAATTTGAGCTAAGGAAGGAATGGATTCAAATTTCTCAAAAAAATAAATATTTGTTTCAGATTGGTATTGTACTTAAATTCTTGTGTAATGATACTTATTGGATTTGTGAAGAAAATTGATTTGGGTTAATGGGTTTTCATTTATTTTTAAATGAATTATAAAAATAAAAGGGGTTGTATGTAGGGCCTTGTGGAAGGCTTTGATTCCATAGAACCCTTTATCCAACCCCATAACCCAGAGGGAAAGGGGTAGGGTTGTAGGTGTTCACCATGTTTATATACAACTCTGTAAAATCTCTATCTTAACCCTTTATCAATTCAAAAATCCTAGGGAATGCATTGATTGGTTATTACATTTTAAAGACATATTGAAAAAGGTCTTATGCTTCATTTTTATTTTTGTCAAACCAGTATAAAAGCATAAGCTTAATGCTCAATTTAGGTAATCCTATTCAGGTTACAAGAGGTCGATTGGGTTTACACTTATCTTAGATTTTTGGGTGAAATAATATTGACTATGTAAATATATAGTTAGAATTTTTGGGTATAAATACATTTTGGGTTTTCAACATATATTGACTATATAAATATGTTTTGTGTTTTAACACATTGACTTCGTAATTGTATGTATTCATTATGTGTTTTTAAAACTTATAGACTATGTATTTATATATATGTATACGCAGACATATATATGTATGTGTATTCAAGTTTAAGGCTTGATATATATATATATATATATATATATATATATATATATAATGATAAGTGAAAGGTCAATGTTTCATTTGAATTATGTTGATAAATATTTAACATAGTTTAATATGGGTATGGATATATACTCAGTATTTTTTTTAAAGCCTATAGCTTATACTATTTAATAAATATGGAACGTATCCAGTACGTAATGCCTTGGTTGAATTACCCTTATCAATTGAACTTTATATTCAGGGATTGGGTATGCTTTACAGTTGAGTTATGTATTATATCGTTTGACTGTATATTTTATTATATGAAGAGATATATAAGTCTAAGATAGATGAATTAATTCATAAACTAAATAAGTTTCATAGTCTCTATGCAAATGAAATTAGATAATATGATATATATGGATTGGTTTTTGGGTTTCAAATTTACCATTTTTTGGTCTATGTAAACTTTGGAACTGAGATACATAGTCACAGATTTCATAATGTTTGATATACAATGACTGTGTGTTTTTCTTTGATCATATTTATTTACAAGAGATTCAAACATTAATATGAATTGATTGATTTGAGTGTTTAAAATCAATAAAATTGGTATGTAAATGGTTGGTTGTGTGTAAATATTAAACCACATGAAAACATGTGTGTTTTTAGTTAAACAATTACATTGGGATGTATGCATTTCATAAAAGGGTTGTGGAGCTATTTTTTTAATTAGACGTATATGTTGCATATATGGAATACTCTACGTCATTAAATAATGAATGTATTCTTAGATTATATTGTATATAATAAGAATAATTGTACTTGAAAAATCCAAATGTATATATGGACATACATGGTATATGTTACATGGTTTTTAACTATGTAATAGATCTAAATAAGATTATGTTGTGTGTGTGTGTGTGTGTGCGTGTGTGTGTGTGTGTGTGGTTACAACTATGTTATGTTTTAAAACATTATTTCCATAAGAGTGTGAAAATGGGTGCTTGTATATATTTTAATCTTGTATAAAAGCATCAAAATAATGTATTTAAGAGTTTTAAATATAAATCATATTAAGATGTTTTTGGATTGGCTTTTGTTATATGTGGAATATGAATAATTAAATAAGCCTATGTTACAATGTGTGTTTCGAGGATGAAATAGCATTATATGTTGTTTTATGTTTAAAGTAACTGGAAGTTTTGATATGATCATTATCCAGATGGTATGTTATATTAAGGATTGTTTTTTATTCTATTTATTATTATGTAATAAAATAGATGTTATAGATTCATTGCATTACATTTGATGAACTAGATGTGTGTATGTGATATTTATGTATTTAAAGGGAGATATTTTGAATAAATCTATTTTTTTAATATTATTACATATTTTAACTGAATCTCACATTCATGACTATAAATAAGTAGTGGACCAATTCCATTGGCTTAATTAGCACCATCAATACAATATGAGGAGTAATCTAATTGAGTGATGTCTATGAAATTAACTGATTCTAGAGATCATTAATTATTGAAAACTTTGGCCAAATTAATGTTTTAATTAAAAATTATCATTTCATATGTTTTTATAATTTTCATATTTGTGTGATATCATGTTAGAATGGATTTTTTTATGATACACATTATGTATAAGATATCTACAACACACAAGTTCTGGTTTGTCACTCTGGATTCCTGCACCATCATTATCTATCCATCCATGAAGGGAGGGCCATCCCCTTATTAGGATATAGTGTGAGGGATCTATGGTCCATGTTTGGTGTGTAAAATCACTCAGATGATGCCCTCCTTTCCAGCTGGAGTACTAAACTAGAGACTACACTTAAGATTACAGATTGATGCTTGATTCATGGAGACTCATGCTTCATGGAGATTTGTATCATGTATTATTATTTGAGATATTATTTATTGTTGAAAACTGTAATATTTTCTCATTATACATTTATAGCAATGGTTATAATGTTGTATTAGTTGTGGTTCAATTTTCACTATATCATTTACGATGTAGATGCAATATTTATTAATTATTCATCATTGTTCACAATTGTTATATATGTTCATGGTGATCCTTAGCTAAGTGGATTAGCTATAAACATATTAGTTAACTAAATGAATGCAATTAGTTAAAGATCACTAATTATATTTCTCTTGTTGAAATCTATATGATGATATGTGTAATAATTTTTTTTTAATTACTATATTCTAGTAAAATCTAGTGGGGTTGTTACATTGTGGTATTAGAGATGAGGCTCAAACTCTAAGACTTAATATATATGATAACACAAACTTATTTTCTTGATAAGTAGGGAAAAAAATGGTGTGCACTAGACCAATAGGTGAGAGTAATTCAAATACCAAACCCCCTATTGATCCAGCCCAGTTTGCCACTAAGCAAGTTACAAAGTTGGACCAAATCCTTGTAACCATCCAAGAGACTAGGGATTGAATCATGGCCCTAGAATAGAAAGTGCATGGCCATGAAAAGGATAATAATCAGGAAGAACCTAAAGATCATCATGATGATCAATAACATATTTAAAATTAGAAACATGATGAAGTGCCACAAGATGCAATAGCTCGAGTAGATGTAGAATTGGCACGTGACGTGAAAAAGGTAAATCCACCCAAGTTAAATAAAACTATATTGGGAGATGGAGCTAAAGAATGGATAACAAAAATGAAGAAATATTTCAAGATTCAAAATTATTCTAAAGTCATGAAAGTAGTCTAGGGATATTATCAACTTGTTAGTGAAGCAATAATTTGGTGGGAAAACAAGAATCTTGAGATGAACTTTGACTCAACCACCACCACTTGGGAATATTTTATGACACCATTTAGGTCATTATGGATACCAAAGTTGTACTTCAATCAAAATCTTATGGATTTTTTAAATCTTAAGGCAAGGAATTTATCGATGAATGAATACTGGGAGTAATTCACCAAGCTCTTTAAGTATGTACCTTAGTATCAGGTAGATGGGAGGTCTAGAATCAAGAAATTCATTATGAAATTAAAACCTCAAATTGGTTGTAAAGTAGATGTGCATTGTCCATATGCCATGGATTTTGTGTTCAAGAAGGTGATCATGCAAGAACATAATCTAAAATCTCTTGCCCAAGTTAGTGATAAGTTCAAAAAGAGTTTTAGAAGTTATAGACTAACTTTCAAGAAGAAAAACTAGAAGCAGATGAGTGAAGACTCTAAGGGTCAATTCAAGAATCAGACTGCCAAATTTAATAGTGGTTTAGGGAATAGGAAACCTAGTAATGGTTTCAAGGGTGGTTTCAAGGAAAAGCAATAGTCTGACAAGAAAAAACTAGTTTGAGGTTGCTTCATATGTGGAGGTGACCATTATGCTCAAGAATGTCCTCAAGACAAGTTAAAGAACAAGGGTTATACTTCTTAAAAAGGTGCATTCCAATAATGGATTAATGTAATTATTGAAAATCATCAAGCTAAGTATCAAGCTTCATCCACAAAACTATCAAGTATTTTGTTTAATCATTCAATTTCTATTTTGATTTATACGAGAACTACATAATGTTTCATTGCTCCTAGATTGCTTGGTAAATTGTCTAAAAAATCTAGAGTGATGGTAAATGCATGGTTGGTATAGTGTGGGAATGAGTAAAGGTCAAAGTTGAAAAGTGTCTAGTTGAAGCAGAGATTAGGTTTCCTAAATTCATTAAAGTAGTTGATTTCTTTTCATCACCATTTGGGTCATATAATGTGATTCTAGGAGTCAATTGTCTTATAAATCACAAAGCCAATGTTAATTATTATCTGAAGAAGGTTGAGTGTCAAGATCATTTTAAAAATTAGACATAACTTTAGGGTGAAAAAATGGAGCTGAAGCTAAGGTAGATTTATGTAATTCAACTCAAAATACCTCAAAGGAAGGGATACCAAGAATTTATCATTAAGATAAATGAGATGGAATAAATCTAAGGACCCATCCATTGAATATTATCCTTTTCTAAGAAACTTCCATGACATATTTATAAAATAATTACTAGGATTGCCACCCAAGTGTGAGTTTGATTTCTCATTTGATATCATACCTAGATTAGAACCATAGTCTAAGACACCATATAGAATGATAACCACTAAATTAGTTGAGGTAAAGGCACAACTTTAGGAGTTGTTATCAAAATTATTGATCCAACCAAGTGTGTCACCATGGGGAGCACTAGTTATCTTCATCAAGAAGATGGATGGCACTCTATGTCTATGTATAGATTATAGGATGTTGAATAAATTAATGATCAATAAAAAATATATATATTACCATGCATTGATGATTTATTTGATCAAATGTGAAGAGAAACAATCTTTTCTAATATTGATCTTAGAGAAGGATATCATCAATTAAGAATCTATGAAGAGGATATTCTGAAAAAAGCATTCAAAACTCAATATGGGCACTACAAGTTCATAGTGTTACCATTTGGATTGACAAATGATCTAGTAGAATGTATGAATCTTATTAATAGTTTGTTAAGAGACTACCTAGATAATTTTATTTTTCTCTTTCTAGATGACATCCTCATTTATTCAAAGGATGAAGAAGAGCACCTGTTATATGGGAAGCACAAGTTATATGGGAAGTTATCTAAGTGTGAATTTTTCTAAAATAAAGTGTAGTATTTGGGACATATTATCTTTACAGATTTTATTTTAGTGGATCCAACAAAAATAAGAGCTATAATGGAGTGGTTAGCACCAAGGAATGTGCATGAGGAAATAATTTTCATGGGATTATCAAGCTATTATAGAAAATTCATTTTAAATTTCTCTAATATAGATAATCTAGTTACCTCTCTTCAGTAGAATTATCAGAGTTTTGTCTAGTTAGATAAGTGTGAGATAACCTTTAAAAAACTAAAAATAAGGCTTACTTCAGTACCAATGCTAAGAGTTCTTGATCCTAATAGTCAATTCTCAGTGATCACTAATGGATATGGGGATGGACTTAGACATACAAGATGGCTCAGTATTAACCTATAAGTCTAGGAAAATGAAGCCTTATGAGATGAATTATGCCCCTCATGAATTATAAATTATGATAATTATGAATTCTTTATAAGTTTGGAGGCGTTATCTATCGAGGAAACTATTTGAGCTCAAGAATGATAACTTTGGACTCAAGTACATCTTCATCCAACTGAACCTAAATGCTCATCAAAAATGATGGTTAAATTTTTTATCTGATTATAATTTTTATATTAATTATATCAAAGACAAGGAAAATAGAGTAGCCAATGATCTAAGCCATAGGAGGTACATAGCAGTCATGGCTACTATCAGGAGTAATTTTCAAGACTAGGTAATCAAATTCTCACCAAGAGATGAATTCTACAATTAGTTTAGGAAAGCATTATCTGAGAATGCTAAAAATCCTAGGTATAATGGATTTAAGATAGAGAGTGATGGTATTTTGTGATATAACAGTAGGATGTATGTGCCTAAAAGAGATAATTTGAGGAGCATGGTGTTAAAATAAATGCACAATATCCAATATTTAGGACATCCAAAAATAACCAAGATAATATCTAAGATTATACCACTCTATTTTTAGAAATGAATCAAGAAAGATGTAGTAGATTTTATGTCTCATGATCTATAATGTAAGTGTATGAAAGCTAAACATATGCATCTGGATGGATTGATATATTCACAAGATATACCAGAATGGAAGTGGCATGTGATTGTTATGGACTTCATCTAAGGGTTGTCATTATCACAAAATTGACATGATATGATCTTGATTATAGTTGATAAACTAACCAAGGTATCCCACTTCATACCAAGTAACTTGATAGATGTTGTACTTATGCTTACAAAGAGATTCATGAAATAAGTGTATCAATTTCATGGTTTTCTAGAGAAGATCATTTTAGATAAAGATTTGAGGATGACTTGTAAGTTTTGGTTGACTCTAAATTCATCTCTGGGTACATAGTTGAATTTTAGCACTACTTATCACCCTCAAATTGATGGATAGATAGAGCAACTTAACCAGATTTTAGAAGATCTCATTCATATGTATTACATGGATCAGTAATATAAGTAGGAGGAATAACTTTCATTGGTTGAGTTTGTTTATAATAACTCATACAAATTAGCATTGAAGATGACTCTATTTGAGGCATTATATGGAAGAAAGTGTAGAACACCAATCAGTTGGGACAGGTTAGAAGACAGGGTAGTCCTTGGACTTGAGATGCTATCAAAAATGGAAGATCAAGTCAAGATAATTAGGCAGAGGTTCATTGTGGCCAATGATAGATAGAAAAGTTATGTTGATCTGAAGAGAATAGCTAGGCATTTTTATGAAGATGATAAAGTATCTATGTGGGTTAAGCCTCAAAAAGTTTTGATTAAATTTGGGAAGTCAGCAAAAATTTCATTGGGATATATGGGACCCTTCAAGGTTTTAGAAGTGGTCAATCTTGTAGCGTATAGGCTTGCATTGCCACAAGCTCTAACTCTTTTGCATAATGTCTTCCATGTTTCTAATCTTAAAATGTATGTTGTTAATCTTTCACATGTGTTGGATTGGAAGGCTTTTCTAGTTATATATCTTGGGGTGGTCATGGTAGAACCAATTGAAATAATTGACACTCATAAGTTTAGTTTGTGTAATAAAGAAGTGTCACAGTGTAAGGTCTAGTAGAACCAATATTTTAAGGATGGTTTCATTTAGGAGGACTATGATAAGTTTTAAAATATATTTCCATGTTTTTTTACTTGATTTTTTGCTACATATTATATTATTTTATGTTGAATAATGTTTTAAATTCAAAACTTGTGTTTGAGTTAATGTCATCGAGATGATGTCTAGCTTTAGTGGGAAGGATGTCACATTTTGATTTTTATCTAAGATGAATAACTTGTCTAATCCATGGATTATTATGGTTGTTAGTTGATTAACTAATATTTGATTAAGATTTATGTCATATGATGATTATGAGACAATTATATGTTGCTTAATCTACATGATTGGTTTACTATGAGTTAGTAATATTTTTACATTCTATGCATTATGAACATGTTTGTTAATTATATAGAATTATTCTATGGATATAATGATGTTTCAAGCTAACTATTTTCATTATTGTGAGGTGGATGCAAGATAGATCCATCTCTAAGAGTGTGATAGAGGTATAGCATCATCAAAGAGGGTGGTGTAGATGGGGACATTGGGGGATAACAGAGAGCGAAACCAGAAACTCATGCACACACCAAAATAGTGTTTCATATTTTGTTATTAAATGTTTGAGTATATAGTTGTGGTATGATTTATTTTATATTTTAATGTATGTCATGATATTTTGTGTTCTCAGATTATTTTGTGTGATTACATGATTTCACTAATCTAGTTATTGTTGATGTTATTAGTTAGTTGATTTGATAAATTTGTATCCACTAGTTAATGTAATTTAGTATGGTGTTGTACATAGTTAAATATTCATTTTAAAATGCTTGTTTGAATTCTTTGTTAAAAATAATCGATGTATGTTTTTACATAATTGAGTCAATTTTTTAGTGACTATTTATGTTTAAAAAGTTACTATTATCAATTTTAATAGTACTATAAATCTATAAAGGACATGATGAATTATAAGCTTTTTGTTTAGTATTAATGTAATTCAAGGTGTTATTGATTAATATCATTGTGAACCAATTTTATAAATGTCATTGTGTTTATCAAACTATTTACTAAAGCCTATGGATTATTATATAAACCTAAAGGCTTAATTTATAAGTTTGAGGTCAAATGCATAATGTTTGATTTGGATGACTTGGTAACAATTAACAATAGTCCTTTAAATTCATATATGTTTTAACCATGTTATATAGTCATTATTTTAATTGGTTGATATTTAAAATTTCATGAAAAGATAAGGATAAAAAATAAGAATTAATCAACTAATTTGATAGTTGAAATTGCATGAAATAACATTGGGAATTATGATTTGTCATTTATTTGGTTTGGATAGACTAAGTAAGGTTGATGTTAAGTCAATAGCATGCATATTTTATAAATGATATATAATGCTTATTTTAAATTTACCATTGGAAATTTTAAGATGATTAGGGTTTCTAATCAATCATTGAATTTGAGTTAGCCATCATTCTAGAAAAAATCATAATGGGAGTTTGGTTGTTGGCTACATGGTGGAAAACTATAGCTTAGTGGGGGTTCTATTGAGCTATTTTTGTATGCATATTTTAAATCAATTTTATTTATCAATATTAGAGGAGAAGGTGTAAGAGAGTAAGGTGATTTAAGGAAATAAAATAAATGAGGAGTATTGGGAAGCACACATACGGGGATTAGCAGATAGAAAGAGAAAAATAAGAAGGAATTTAAGCTAAGGAATGGATTCGGCTTTCTTGAAAAAATAAATATTTATTTTAGGTTGGTATTGTACTTAAATTCTTGTGTGATAATGCTTGTTGGATTTATGAATATAATTATTTTGGGTTAATGGGTTTTCATTTGTTTTGAAATGAATTAGAAAAATAACAAGGGTTATATGTAGGGCCCTGTGGAAGGCTTAGCCTCCATAAAACCCTTCATCCAACCCCATAACCCAAAGGGAAAGGGGTAGAGTTGTAGGTGCTCACCATGTTTATATACACCTCTATAGAAGCTATGTCTTAACCCTTTATCAATATAAAAATCCTGGTGAATGTATTGACTAATTATTACATTTTAAAGGCATATTGAAAAAGGTGTTACATTTTAATTTTAGTTTTAGCAAAACAATATAAAAGCATAAGCTTATGCTTAGTTTAGGTAATCTTATTTATGTTACAAGAGGTTGACTAGGTTTACACTTAAATTGGATTACTAGGTGAAATACATATTGACTGTGTAAATATTTAGTTGGAATTTTTGTGTATAAACACGTTTTAGGTTTTCAACATCTATTGATTGTATATATATAGTCTATATTTTAACACATATTTACTATGTAATTGTATGTATTCATTATGTGTTTTTAAAATTTGTGGACTGTGTATTTGTATATATGTATACATAGACATATATATGTGTATGTATTTGGACATAAACCTCAATATATAATATATACATATATATATGAATTTATACATATAGATACAACGATAAATGAAATGTTAGGGTTTCAATTGAATTCTATTGGTAAATATTTAACATGATTTGATAGGGGTAAGGATATATACTCAATGTTTTTGTAAAATCTTGTAGCTTATACTATTTAATAAATGTGGAACATATCCAGTACATAATGCCTTGGTTTAATTATGTTTATCAATTGAACTTTATATTCAAGGAGTGAGTATGCCTTAAGGTTGAGTTATGTATTATATCATTTGATTGTATATTTACTTATATAAAGAGATATATAATTCTAAGATAGATGAATTAATTCATAAGGGTTTCAGCTTTACCATTTTGTGGTATGTGTAAACTTTGGAACTGAGATAAATAGTCATAGATTTCATAATATTTGATATACAATGATTGTGTGTTTGTCTTTGATCATATTTATATACAAAATATTCAATGTTAATATGAATTGATTGATTTGAGTATTTAAAATCAATAAAATTGGTGTGTAAATGGTAAATCACATGAAGACCTGTGTGTTTTTAGTTAAACAATTACATTGGGATTTATCCAGTGCATAAAAGGGTTATGAGGCTATTTTGTTAGCTGGATGTATACATTATGTATACAGAATAATTTAAGTCATTAGATAGTGGATGTCTTCTTATATTATATTGTATACAATAAAAATAATTGTACTTGAGAGATCTATATATATATAGACACAGTATATGTTACATGGTTGTTAACTATGTAATAGATCTAAATAAGATTATGCTATATATATATATATATGGTTACAATTGTTTTATATTTGAAAACATTATTTCCATAAGAGTGTGAAATCAGGTGCTTGTATATATTTTAATGTTATATAAAAGCATTAAAATAATCTATTTAAGAGTCTTAAATATAAAGCATATTAAGATGATTTTGGACTAGCTTTTGTTATATGTGGAATATGAACAATATATAAGTGTATCTTATAATGTTTATTTTAGGAGTGAAATAACATTATATGTTGGTTTGTGTTTAAATTAACTTGTATTTTTGATATGATCATTACCCAGATGGTATGTCATATTAAGGATTTTATTTTATTTTGTTTATTATTATGTAATAAACTAGATGTTATAGATTCATTGCATTATATTTGACTGACTAAATGTGTGTATGTGATATTTATGTACTTAACATATTTTTATCAATTAAAGGTAAATATTTTGAATGAATATATTAGTTTTTTATATTATTATATATTTTAACTAAATCTCGCATTCATGTTAGGTTGTGGAGCTAAAAGCTTCACCAAGATGCAAACAGGAGAAGTTACAGAGGTTACGGAGGTTGTGGAGAGTTGCAGAATGCGTTGCAAGGAAACTGATGTCGGTCTGATCAACCGACATTGATCAGATGGCAGTGAGGATGCAACCAGCGTTGATTACCAGTCGGCCAACATCGGTCATGGAGGAGCCGATGTCGGCAGCCTGTACATGAACATGCAGTTTGCATGTTGATTTTAGAGAGTCTATTTTTGGACTGTTAGTTTGCATGTTAAAGGCTAGTTGTAGTCTTGAGTTGCGCATCTAATTATTGTAAGCATGAGATCTATATAATAGACTCATGGGTTGTATTGTAAACTTGTAGCTAGAGAGTAAGAGAGCATATAAGCTCCTTTTGAGAGAGGTGAGCAATGGTGTGTTCCTCCTAGTGCCATAGTACCAAGAGTGGGTACTGGTTTGGAGAATCAGAGGGGTTCTTCATGTTTGTATGATCTTAGTTAGCAGGTGAGCATGGCTTCTATTGGAGATCTACATTGGTGAGTAAGGTCTAGTGATTTGCAGGTAGCAGCAGAGAGCAGGAGGTCTACTTGGAGTATGGTTGTGTACTTGGTGTACTGGCAGCGTGTTACTGACTGGTTGGAGAGGTGAACATCAATTCTATATTTGAGTTGATTTTTGGGACCGAGAGAGAGAGAGGGAAGAAGGTCTTGAGGTGTGGCGAGCCTTTGAGGTGGAAGAAGAAGTGGCATCTTCTTTATTGTATTTTCTTCTAAGTATTTAATACAATTGTGTATTGTCTCTCAAATCCTATGTTGTTTCATATTTCTAGTTACTTATTGATTCTGGTATAATTCCATGTTTAGTTGCTAATACAAGAAGTAATCATATGTGCTCTATTTGTGGAGCAAGATCCTGACAAGTTGGTATCAGAGCTTTTGGTTGGGTTGACTAACAGGTGGTTCAAATCTGGTAGTGTTTTTTATTACAGGTCACTCGCAGGGGTTTCAGATTGAGTGGGAGTATAGAAATGACAGAAGAAAATAAGCTATGAATGGAGAAACTGAATAGCACGAATGGTCTGATTGATGGAAAGAAAGAGAAGGGAAAAGGAGATTGTTGGTCGATAGAAGTTCAGCGTGTAGAAGCATATGTTGCAGGTAATGTTGCACAGGTTGTTCTGGATAAAGTAGAATCTTTGTTTACATATTCATTTGCCTCTTTCCATGCAGCCCGAAATAGAGCATCTTTTCATGGGTATGTCTTTGGAGAGATTTATTTAGGAGCTAGAGAGCCTTGTCAAATGATTGGCAAAGGGGAAGTGAAGCTGAAATTACAGACGGATAACACACAGGTGTTAAATGAGGTTATGCAGGTACCAGTCTTGGAGATGAGTCTAATTTCTTCAAGAAAGTTAGGTGATGGGAGATGCACAGTAACTCTCACAGCGGATGCACTTGAAATAGACGGTGGTAAGAAAGTAGGTATCCTTTATCTATCTACTTATATTACTGATTCACCTTCTGTTACAGAGATGTGGCTTTATAGGCTTGGTTACATATGTAGGAGGGGAATGCATGTTCTGAAGTGGAAGATAGATGTTTTTGACAAGCTAAAGAACTGGAAAGCCTTGGTGTTCATGGAGGAGATGATAGACAGAGATCAAGTGAGGGAACTGAATTATTCTGAGCAGGGATGTGCTAATTTGGACAAGGGTTTGACCCAAAAAGAGCTCACGGGTAAAAATTCATCACTCACAGGCGAACACAGATACCGGCATCGGTCAAAATGAACCGACGTCGAACAGACAGGCACCGATGTTGGTCATGTGCAGATCAACAGAGTCAGTGGTGTCGAGAAGTAGGAACTGACGTCGGTCATATAGTGATCGATGTCGGCAAAAGGTACACCGGCGTTGGTAATGGAACCGATGTCAACAGATAGGGTCAGTCATAGGGAATCGACGTCAGTCGGGAGCAGATTGGGAGATGGCTGAGATTCGTCACTAGAACGGATAGTGGGTAGACAGCAAGCTATCAACAAGTCTCAAACGCTCATATGGAGGTCAAAAAGGGTAAGTGAACCTCATATTCATTGTTCACCTTCTTTATATTGCTTACTGATGGTTGAGAACCAGGAAGATGTGAAAAGGCAATGTAGGTAGAATCTAGATACAGTGGGAGCTTGACATGGATGAGGAGTGTGAGTCCTTGGAGAAGAACCAAATAGGTATTGTTGGTAGAGTTGTCAGCTAGAAGAAAGCACTAAGAGATGGATGGATTCCCAAGTTAAAGAAGAGAGTGGATGGATACGTGAGATGGAAGGCTAAGGTATATGGTCTTGAGGAAGCTGTAGGACAGTGGTACAGGTTTGATAGGTGGATGACAAAGCAGGGCTTCAGACAATGTCAGTGTAACTACTATGTTTGTTCTTACCAGGTGGATGATGAGTCATGACATTATCCTATTACTGTATGTGGATGGTTTGCTAGCAAAGTTGTACATACAGGGTTTTGCTGAGCTAAGGGTAAGGTTAGTTCAGAGGTATGTCAGGGAGAATTTAGAGCAATGAAATTCTTTGGCATAAGAGACATGGAGATTTTTGTCTCCAGTGGGAGCTGATGTGAAGACGGTGTTGGCAAGGTTCAGGATGCAGAATTGGTAAGCACACCAAGGGCTAGACAGTTCAAGCGGAGCTTAGAACAGTGTTCAAAATCACATGAGGTCTAGTGTAGACCTGAGTTTTCCTAATCAATGGGAGTTGTCAGAGAGTTTGGAGCCAATTCAGGGAAGGTAGATTCTTAGGTATCTGAGAGGGACCAGCAGCAGGTTAACATGTTATGCAGGGTCAAGGTCTTCACTACATGGAGTTGTAGGTTTGGATGTTGCAGGTTACTTGGATGACAGGTGTAGCATCACAGGATGTGTGGTGGTTGGTCTTCAAGATTGATCTTGAAGAGGGATACAAGCCAGGGAATAATTTAGACGGTGTACAGGGACAAGTATAGGTGCAGCTATTTATCTCCAAGTGGGAGATTGTTAGGTTGTGGAGCTAAAAGCTTCACCAAGATGCAAACAGGAGAAGTTATGGAGGTTACAAAGGTTGTAGAGAGTTGCAGAATGCATTGTAGGGAAACTGGCATCAGTCTGATCAACTGACGTCAGTCAGATGGCAGTGAGGATGCAACTGGTGTCGATTACCAGTCGGTCGACATCGGTCATGGAGGAGCCGACGTCGGCAGCCTGTACGTGAACATGCAGTTTGCATGTTGATTCTGGAGAGTCTATTTTTTGACTGTTAGTTTGCATGTTAAAGGCTAGCTGTAGTCTTGAGTTGTGCATCTAATTATTGTAATTAAGATAGTCTAATTATTGTAAGCATGAGATCTATATAATAGACTCATGGGATGTATTGTAAACTTGTAGCTAGAGAGTAAGAGAGCATATAAGCTCCTTTTGAGAGAGGTGAGCAATGGTGTGTTCTTCCTAGTGCCACAGTACCAAGAGTGGGTACTGGTTTGAAGAATCAGAGGGGTTCTTCATGTTTGTATGATCTTATTCAGTAGGTGAGCATGGCTTCTATTGGAGATCTACATTGGTGAGTAAGGTCTAGTGATTTGCAGGTAGCAGTAGAGAGTAGGAGATCTACTTGGAGTATGGTTGTGTACTTGGTGTACTAGCAGTGTGTTACTAACTGGTTGGAGAGGTGAACATCAATTCTATATTTGAGTTGATTGTTGGGACCGAGAGAGAGAGGGAAGAAGGTCTTGAGGTGTGGTGAGCCTTTGAGGTGGAAGAAGAAGTGGCATCTTCTTTATTGTATTTTCTTCTAAGTATTTAATACAATTGTGTATTGTCTCTCAAATCTTGTGTTGTTTCATATTTCTAGTTACTTATTGATTCTGGTATAATTTCGTGTTTAGTTGCTAATACAAGAAGTAATCATATGTGCTTTATTTGTGGAGCAAGATCCTGATAATTCATGACTCAAAATAAGTAGTGGATGTATTCTATTGACTTAATTAATGTCATTAATGTAAGATGAGGAGTAATTTGATTGAGTGGTGTGTATAAATTGACTGATCTTAGAGATTATTAATAATTGAAATCTTTGGCCAAAGTAATGTTTTAATTAAACTTTTTCATTTCATGTGTTGATATAGTTTTCATATTTTTGCGATATCATGTTGGAATGAATTTTTTTAGGATATATATTATGTATTAAATATCTATAACACATGGGTTCTGGTTTGTCAGTACGAATTCTTACACCATCATTATCTACCCATGTATGAAGGGAGGGTCATCCCATTGTTGGGAGATAGTGTAGGGGATCTATGGTTCATGGTTGGTGTGAAAAATCACTTGGATGATACTCTCCCTCCCAGCTAGAATACTACACTTGAGATTACATATCGATACTTGAGTCATGGAGACTCTTGAGTCATAGAGACTCATGTTCCATAGAGTTTTGTATCATGTATTATTATTTGATATATTATTTATTTACAAAAACTATAATATTTATTCATTATACATCTACAATAGTGGTTGTAATATTGTATCAGTCATGGCTAAATTTATACTATATCATTTATGATTTAGATGCAATATTTATTAATTAATTAGCATTGTTCATGATTATTATATTTGTTCATGGTGATATTTAGCTAAGTGGATTAGTTATAAACCTATTGGTTAAATAAATGAATGTATTTAGTTACAAATAACTAATTAGATTTCTCATGGTGTAATCTATATGATAAATATGTGTAATTATTTTTTTTTAAATACTATATTTTGGTAAAACATAGTGGGGTTGTTACACTTTGGGAAAGATATTTAGAGGGAAAAGGATATAAAAAGGTAAAGGAGGTTCATTGAAATGTTATGTTATGTTGATAAATTGAATTCATAGGTTAAATATGCTTTCTTGAACATTTAGCTCATGGGATGAAAGCCCTCATTATTATAGATTGAGGAATGAAAACTCTTCAATATTTTGAGGATTCTCCGTCCAAGGGTTTCTATTGGGATTCAACAGATAATTGATTCATGGATTTTTAACAAGAATTTCATAGGTGAAGGGTTGTTAGGGCTATTAGGAAACTTTTAGGTCTTTTCCAAGGGTAGCGAACCCTACGTAGGAGGATTTTGTGGGATTTTGAGGCATGGTAACTCATTCTTCATTAGTATTAGGGTTATTTTGATTTTTAGAGGATATTTTCACTTTCTAATTTTGTATTTAGGCTTTAGAATCTTCATTTTTAGCCATTTTTATAAGTTTTAATTTGTTATCATAAATTAATTCTAATTGTTTGAAAAATCTTCAAATATATATATATATATATATATATATATATATATATATATTGGTCATGTTACATCATACATTGGTTCCAAATATTTTATAAAATATTTTCAAGGGTTTATACATCTATTTTCAATTGTTTATGTAGTTGTTTCCCTAATATATATAATTTCATATCATTGTTAGCATTTGACATAAAATTAGAATTTTGTATTTTGGATAAGTGTTTTTAGGAAAACCCTAGTTGTTCTAATTCTTCCCCAAAAGAGACATTAGATAATTTTAGTTATAGAACATCAAATTTATGCCCAAACCTTACAAATATACTTTTTGTTTCTAAGAGGTGGAGTACTTGTTTCATCTTGTTTTACATGAAGAAGTGAAATTTGATCTTAAAAAAATCCAAGCGATGATGGAGCAGGTTCCCAAGACACTCAAGAACCTCTAAGGATTTTTGGGGCTAATTAGTTACTATCATAGGTTTGTCAAAAATTATGGTATAATTGTAGCCCCATTCACCTTTTTATTGAATAAAGACTTTTTCTATTATATTGATTCAAATATCAAGGCATTTGAACAGTTTAAAATGACTATGTGCACAACTCCAATTTTGGCTACTCCTAATTTTTTTAAAACTTTTAATGTGGAGTGTGATGCATCAAGATATGTAATGGGGATTGTACACATGTAAGAATATAGACCATTATCATTTTAAATTTTCCATTTGAAATGAAAAATATGTTAAAACCAATCTATGAGAAAGAGAAGATGGCTATTCTTCATGCATTCAATCAATCAAGACCTTACCTGATAGGTTATCACTTTCAAGTAAAAACTAATCATGATAACCTCGAATATTTTTTAGAACAATGATTGTCATCTAAAGAAAAATATAATTAGGTGACTAAAATGTTAGCCTATGATTTTAAAATAGTATATAATAAAGGAAGTGGTTGCAGATACCCTCTTCTAAAGGGATGAATCAGTTGAGGCATTTTTATGTGCCATGACCATACAGTAGGTAGATTGGTTAGAGGAAGTAAGATCATAATGGGAGAATGATAGTTATACCAAGGAATTGATTCAAAATCCTCAGTATGGTTTTGACGAATCTAAAAAATTTACATGGAAGGAGAACGCATTATGGTATAAAGATAGATTATACATCTTTAAGAATTCTCTCCTCAAACATAAAATTATTTAGGAACTTCATGCCTGTCCACTTAGAGGTCACTCTAGATTTTTGAAAACATATCATAAAATTAATCAAGATTTATTTTTGGAAGGAATCAAGGGAGATGTCTAGAAATATGTGGTTGAATTCATGGTTTGTCAACAGAACAAAGGTGAAACCATTTAGACCCCAAGTCTTTTGAAGCCTTTATCTATCCCTAACTAGCATTGGGATAAGGTTTTCATGGATTTCATTACTAGGTTACCATGGTCTAAGGGTAAAAATTATTTCATGGTAATTTTGGATTGAATCACCAAGTATGCTCATTTTTGTTCCTTATCACAATTATTTTTTTCAGTATACTAGCTTCTACTTTTCTCAATACAATTCAGAAATTGCATGTAATCCAAGATCATTGTAAGTGATAAAGATCCCATATTTATTAGTAATTGTTAGACTAAATTATTTGCATGTTTGGACAATTATCTCATAACTCATCCTATCATCCTCAATCTAATGGATAAATAGAGGTAGTCAATAAATATCTAGAAGGGTATCTCCATTGTTTTGTTTATGATTAATAAGATCAATGGGTTCATTGGTTGCCACTTGTTAAATGGTGATTTAACACTTATGTTCACACTTCTTCTAAAATGTCTCCCTTTGTGGCATTGTATGGGTATCACCCCCCATCCATCACTTTAGCCTTGATGGTGCATCCCAGGGTTTGAATTGTTGAGGAACACATTCACCATCGATAAGAATTACTAGTCCATTTGTGAGAGAATTTAGCAATGACATAAAATAGAATAAAGTAGTAAGTAAATCAACACTGTAGTGAGTGTAATTTTGACATAGATAATTGGGCCTTTATGTGTTTGTATCCATATAAGTATATGTCTCTGAAACAACATAAAAATGATAACAAGTTGTCACCTAAGTATTATGGCCCTTATCAGATCTTGCATAAAATTGGTAGTGTGGCTTACAACTTGGAATTTCCCCTATCCATTCACATACATCTAGTATTCCATGTATTTTACCTAAAGAAGGTAATTAGACTTAGAATTTCCACTCAGACTGAGCTACCTGAATTGGATGAAGAAGCTTGAGTCATTCTGGAGTCTGAAGTGATACTTCACATGCACATTAAGCAACTATAGACTACAATGATTAAGGAGTTTTTTATCAAATGGAAGAATCTACATTTTGAATATGCAACATGGAAGGATGAATTATTCTTGAAGGAATATATTTTTTTGATTAAATGTTGAGGACAACATTATTTTGAATGGGAGGGGCATGTTATGCCCTTAACTTATAGTGCATCTAGGTATATGTGTGGCCAGCTTATGGTTTACATACCTTAATATTATCTTATTTCATTTCTCTATGTTCTTAGTATGGTCAACCTATGGAATAACCATGGATAATTAAAGTATATATAAGAGGTAGTGGTTAGTCTTTTATCATCATATTGTGAATTTTGTTCTTATTTCATTATTTTGGAGGTTACCCCTCGAAATGGCTCAGCCATAATATTCAAGTATTTTGTTCTTTCACCAATTATTATTATGGATCTTCTTATTATGTTCTTAATTCTATGATATATTATTCTATTATTGCAAATAATTTAGGTAATTTCATTACATACACTATGATAGATAAGTAGGTCTTTTCACTAATCAAGGTCGTTAATAAATTTCATCATTACATATTACATAGTAAAGTCTTTGTTGTTGTGCCTGACCCAACAGTCTAAGGCATGTTAATACAAAATGAATTAGGTGAGAGAAGAGGAAAGTGGATGACTATCCTTAGTGAGTTTGACCTTGAAATTTAGTCAATTACTATTTTGAGAGGACAAGGACTTAACAAAACTATGGCAGAACCATATCCACAAATCATTTACCAATAGTATAAGATTGAAGACATCACTAATGATGATTGGTATAAAGACATGGTTCATTATATTCTTAACAATTAATGTTTGATTATTTGAATTCTAAATAGAGAAGGATGTTTTGATTGAAGAGTAGTTACTTTATGATCAAAGGTGGTATGCCCTACAGAAGGAACCACCAAGGCATTTATCTAAGGTATATTAATAGAGATCAAGTAGTAGGCGTGCTTAATTATTTTCATGGAAAATATTGGATTGGGCATCATTTGGGTATACTACAGTGCACCAAATATTTAGAGTAGGCTATTATTGGCCACATCTTTTCAAAGATGTACATTCACACATTTAAAATTGCCATACATGCCAAACAACTATGTATATGGAATGTACCCCAATAATGCCTCTATTACCAGTAGTTGAAGCTCGACCATTTTCAAACTAGGGACTAGATTTTGTAGGAGAAATCAAGTAAAATATTTTTGTAAGCCATATATTCATTCTCACATCCATAGACTACTACACTTCTTGGTTTGAGGCTCGCCCATTAAAGAATTACACAACTGACATAGCTATCCAATTTTTAGAAGAGTATATCATCACAAGGTTTGGTACACCTAATGCATTCGTATGTGATAATAGGCCCACTTTATCTTCCTTAAAATTCCTATAATGGGTATATGATCACCAACTAATCCTAAAATTATCTTCTAATTATTATTCGAAAGGAAATAGACTATTTGAATCCACTAATAGGAACATGATAAACATAATTAAGAGGACTTTGGAAAAGAATCATCAAAATTGGCATAACGTGTTGAAATTTGCATTATGTGTTAATAGAACTAGAACTAAAGTAGCTTTAGTCACTTCTCCTCACCACTTAGTTTATTTCCAACACCCTATTTTTTCAATTAACTTGAGGATTCCTACCTTGTAGTTTACAGTCGATTATTTTGGAATAAATACCCTAGTAGAGTCCCACCTCTTGAATCTTATACACTTTGATAAAAAAATGTGACGTATCCTTATTTCACTTTAGTAAACATTGAGGGGTTGTCAAATGATAATTTGATAAATGATCCAAATCAAAATTATTTTGGGTCTCAAACCTTGTCCTTGTGTGGGATAAGGGTCATGAATAGAGGGGGTAGGATAGAAAATCTGTTGTCTTATAGTTAGGTCCCTATCTATTTTTTAAAATCTTGGACAAGAATATTTCTACCTAAGATGTCTAACTAGTGAGGATGTCCCATTGCCCATCAATGGACAATTCTTAAAATAATACTTCCATTCTTGAATTATATTGGAACACCTTGTAATTAATTTCTTGTTTCTTTTTGCTTTGTTTGTTTACTTTTCTTCATGTCTCTTATTTTAGTTTAGGTTTAATTTCATTATTTTTTGTCTATTTGCTTTGATTTTTGGTGCTTGGTTCAATTATGTGGCATTGGTTTTTGATTTGAACATATTGTTTTGACCTCAGGTTCCTCTGCTTTGTCAACATCTGATAAATAAATAGCTTGTATGTAAGCAGCACCAATGGCATTCCTATGAGTAAATGTGAAAATTCTTGTCTAAGTACTTGCTTAAAATGTAGATTTTTTCTTGTATTTTTAGAATATTGAAGGCCAATGATTTGAAATAGAACATATGAATTTATAAATGCCTCTTTTCTTATTTAAAGACTATCAAATGCACTCTATGAAATATTTTAAGATAAAAAATGCAACACCACTTTAATTTTGATTTGTCTTATTTGTTAAAATATTTTTTATTCTTTCCTCAAACCCATGGCTTGGTCCCCAACCCTTTATAGATAAAAAACAAAGTAGATCCTCATTTCAAAATGAATGTGCAAAATATAAAATCTAAAAACTCTCCTTGAAAGGGTGATCTTGAAAACCTCCACCATAGGTTTTTTAGCTTAGTAGGCAATGGAATAAGGCCTTATGAAGGGACTAGAGGTATCTCTACTAGGACTATAAATCTTTGATTGGTAGTAGAGCAATTCCCACACCTTTTACCCCTCAGCCAAATTTCAAAATCCTTTCTCCTTTCAATAGTGCCCATCATTTATATAATTATGATTTATTGTGGGTGTTTTCAAGATAATTAAAATAATCACATATTGATGGTCTTTAATCAAAATTACAATGTATTATGTCATGTGTTGGAGTAGAATGTTGTGCCTTCAATTTTTTATTTTACCTTGGATGATTGCATCTAGCTAATGCTTAGGTTTGGATGAGAACTTGAGATTATAAATTTGTGAGATACTCAAGTGTATTTTGTAGCAATAGTTGTCCTTTGTTGTTGCTTGCATAATACGCTCCATTTTAAGCTAAAAATAGGGACCCTCTTTTTCTTGATTGATTTGAATATTACTACATCTAGTATAAAGGACATTTCATATTTAAGGGTTTACTTGGGAGTGGGATTTTCCATCTTCATTAGTGGTTAAATTTGATAAATGTCTTTTCTTACTACAAGCTTCATGGCTAAATCTAGATTTTAGAAATTTTCAATTGTAAACTTAGGCTATTCAATCAATTTTGATGTGTTGGTTAGGTCTTGGTTTATTTTATCATTTGAGTCATCTTTCCTCCAAGAAGATAACCTGGGTTGGCTTTATTTTAACCACTAATTTGAAGACTATCTATTTTGTTTGAAAATCATTTGTTTATTCTCCATGTAGTTGGACTTATAAACTTATTTTATTTAAATGGCTTGATTTATCAACTCTTTCATGTTTTTTACTATTTTTTAAGTTAATTATTTCACTATAAATATATGTATGTGCCTTTTTTCCTTAGCTACATACATAGGTCTAACTTTTCGATGTTGGCCAGACTTCTAATTTTGTGTCTGGCCCTTTCTAAACAAAACATCGAGGTTTAAGTTCCCCATAAGTTTACCTTAGCCTATTTTATTTGTTTGGTTCATTGCCTTAGTCATTTTATTTATTTTCTCATGAGTCTCTTGATCCCCCAAAACCTCTCATGTGTTGTTATTAGATTATTTTGAAGTTTTGGGCCAGTCCAAAAAAATTATAAGTAAATGTTCCCTCGGGCCCCTAGATCATACCATGTGGTATGATCTTGGTGAGCCTATTAGATTACATATAGAAAGCCCAAAATAATACATGATTATATTCAACACATAAATAGCCTAATATATAGGCAAGAAACAAGCACCCATAAATATGGAGGTATGTGAAACAAAGAGTTGATGGGAATAAAAAAATAGAAAACCCATGCAATAATACAACAATATTGGTTGTAACAATATAACCAACACATAAAAGCTTAATTATTATAATACCCTCCCTTAATGACTAAACCAAATTTCTTAGTCATTATTATAATAGTATGATTAAGTCTATACAAAACTCAACTAGGGTGTATTATTGTTACCTCTGTAGTGATGTATCCAAATGTCCCTATTGTTTCCAATCCATCTTACTAAATACATGGGTAATGTTATAATACAACCACCAAGTAGGGTAGGAAATGGTATTGAATACTAGGTTCACTGGATTCTATTATTCATTGAATTATTGTCATGTCTTGGATGTGTCATGTTTTACCTGTTTGTTAGTGTGATCAAGTCTAAAAAAAGTTTAGAACATACATCAAGACCAAACAACATAGCATATCCCCTATGGGATATTCATGTGAAGAGTTTTTGATAACTTAACAACTAATACTCTCCATTCTTATAGAATTTTGGGACATTTCTTCTGCACAACACTATTATGTTCTCTATTTATGCCCCTTCTTTTTTCACCGACCTTCATAGAACACTTCCATTTGGGTTTGAATTTGGTCTTTGAACTTGTGCTTAGTTTCAATACCTATGAAATATCAATAAAATAAAAATTAACCTACTCTTCACCTTGCACTTCCATTTTTACTGACCTTGAACATTGCCCTTTCATCAAATAAGGCAATTCATCCTTTCGAACATCCTGCATAGTGGTATGGTACCACTTAGGCCTTTTGTGTTGGTCTTATTGATTTGACTGTGAAGAGTTAGAAACACTCTTCTCATCACTACAACTTGACTCCTCTGATTTTTCCATCTTTGATCCCTATTCAACTTTAATACCAAAACTTGTTCTAAAAACATTGTTTGTAGAAACCACTACATTACTTTTAGTAGATTTATCATTATTATAAAATAATGGTCCTTTCTCATTTACAAGAACATCCCTACTCACCATAATTATATATGTATAGACATATATTAACCTATATGTATTCCTCTGCACACAATAACTAACAAACATGTATTCTTTGCCCAATATAGAAGTAGTAGATCCAAAAACATGAAAAGTACTTACATCCAATGTTTTTCCTGACCATGCTTCTTCTAGTGCTACATTCTGCACAACTTTATAGGAACTTCTATTCAAGATGAAAACTATAGTGTTAACAACTTTTACCAAATACTGATATGGTATATTCTAGCTATCCACCATACATCATGACATCTCCATCATTGTCATATTTTACCTTGTCATGACTTCATTCTATTGTGAGGAACTTTTCATGTGTATTCCTCCTTCCTTGCATAATTATTTAAGTTTCCCAGAGATAAAATGATGCCCTTATACAATTTCAGAGCCTTTACCTATTTCCCTTCCTGTTTCTCTATCGTAGCTTTCTAAGCAATAATGTTAGCAAAACATTCTGACTTTCTATGTAGGAAACAAACCCACATTTTTCTAGAAAAGTCATCAATGAATAAAAAATAGTACAAAGTTCCAAAAATAGATGGTGTCCACATTGGTCCATGAAAATCCACATGTACCAAATCCAATGCATTATGAGTTTTCCCTTGATTATTAATGTCAAATGAAACTGAAACATTCTTATCAATTTGACATCTTGAACATAAATTATGACTATTTTAAATAGAAACCATTCCATTCACCATATTAGTCTGACTTAATGTATATAAGTGATCATAATTGAGGTGACCATACCTCTTGTATCATAGTTCACTAGAGTTATCCACCACTGCTATTGCATGATCATTACCTATTTTGGGATCAACTAGTCTATATAGACCCTTAAAACCAATCCCTATAGCAATGAATTTCTTATCATAGAGACTCTGAACCATGCAATTATTTCTTTTAAATTCCACATAAAGGTTAGATTTTATAGTTATTTCATTAATAGAAAGAAGGTTTCTATCCATGTCAAGGACAAAATGAACATTCTGAAAAGTGTACATAATATAATTCAATGAAATTTAAATATCTCCATAACCTTTCACATCATGAACCCAACCATCACCTAAGGAAACTATTTCATTGCAACTAGTATCTTCAATAAAATTTACATACTAGTCTCTATGACACATGTAGTGTCACAAAGCCCCTGAGTCAAAGTACTATGTTCTTGACTCCTCTAATCGATTATGTGATTCCAAATATGCAAATTCACCCATTAAACTATGTTCATCTTCTTCAGCCATATTTAAAGATTGTGATTGCTTTGTCAAATCATATTAAAACTTACAATAATCTTTCTTCAAATGACCAGGTTTCTTACAATAGTGGCATTATGATTTATTCTGACCACTTCTGAAGGCCTTATCACTGGATGAATTACTACCACTATATTTTCTTCCTCATCCCTTAAAATTTTTTACAATGAATACACTCTTTGTTGATTCTGATGTCAATATAGCTGACTACTCTTGCCTTCTCTCCTTTTGTAATAGCAATGTGAACAACTTTTCAAAGTCCAAAGTCTGCATCTCAGTAATCATGTGTAAGGACTCCATAAATGAATCAAATGAAAGTAGAAGATTTTATATAACTAGAGCAATCAAATCTTGCTTATCAATAAGCTTCTGCATAGCCTTCAACTGATCATTGATATCCTTTATCTGTAATAAAAATTCAGAAATAGAGACACATTCTTGAATATTAGTAGAAAACAATAAATTCTTCAAATATAATATCATACTAGCTTTAGAACCTTGATATTTAGAAGTAAGAATAGTCCATAAAATTAATGCAATGGTCACATTTATGACCTCTAAGATAATATTATATACTACTGACAGTTTTAACAATATAAGAGCCTCACAATGACATTTATCATAGTCATCAGTACTAGTGGTAGGCCTTTGATCTTTGTTGAGCATTATTTTATTGATATTTTGATATTCATATATCATCAAACCTTTTGACTCCACAAACTAAAGTTCTTTCCTGTCAATTTCTAAGAATCTGGTAGTAACAGGTGTTGAATATAAGCCATTTGACATGATTTTTTAGGAAAATAATTAAATCAAAAAATATATAATGATTTTTATAAAAATTACTTCTACACATAGATTTTATATTGACACTGAACAACTCTACCATTTTTTTGCAACAAACTCAATACTATTTGCAAGATTTCAAATTTTCTTTCATTGAAAAAATTAAATCAAAAAACTTAGAACTCTGACTTAAAAAATTCTTTCTCTGTCCACATCCAAATAAAAAACTCAAAAAATGGTGAAATTTTAACTTTATGGATGTTTCCATGATTATTAATCAATGATAGGTACCCAATAACCCCTACTGGCTAAAGCTTTGATTTATTTCCATTAAAAAAACTAAAAATAATTGAAATAATAAAATTTTAGGTTAAAATTTTCATTAAAAAAATCAGCCAATCAGAAAATTGGCCTACCTATGAAACTTTAGGCATAGATTATGAGCATATTTCTTATCCAAATCACAAACCATCTGCATCACTATTCAAGTTAATATTTAACTCACAACTTACAACTTTGTTTCACTAAAAATGATCGAGATTTGATTTTTATGGCTCTACCCTAGACTATATGACACCGTACACCATAAGGTCATCCCAAAAAAAATAAACTGAGGTCTCAAATAGCCTTAAATTGATCCTTTTAACCTCTCTTATTTGTCAAAAACCACCAAAGTCAAGAACTACCAAAAATAATGAAAAATGAATTTTTTCACCTCTTGGGTGTCATACGGCTTGTGTGAGAGGAAGAAACAGAGAAATAAATAGAGGTTAAGCCTCCCTTCTCTCTTCCATTTTCTCCTTCATTTACCTCTAGAGACCTTCTCTAGCCTCCTGTCTAGATTTTTGGCTTTCTCTTTAGTCATGATGAGAAAATTTTTGATTTTCTCTCTCTCACGTCTTTCCACTAAGCTCTTTACATTCCACCCTGACAAGATCTCTTTGGATAATTAAGGTTACTTCTCAAACAATCTCTATTGGTATTCTCCCTCCCTGACAAGATGTTTTCATAGAGAAATCTTTCTCATATGCTCACTAACCATTACCTCTAATTACCATATTAGATTACATAGAGAAAGCCTAAAATAATATGTGATTATATTCAACACATAGATAGCCTAATATATAGGCAAGAAATAAGCACCTACAAATATGAATATAGGTGAAACAAAGAGTTGACAAGAAAAAATAAATAGAAAACCCATGCAATAATAAAATAATATTGGTTATAACAATATAACCGAACACATAAAAGCTTAATTATTCTAGTAATCCAACTCAATAGGGAATATATCAAGTTATAATAGTTTTTTGGCCCCGAGGGATTACAAGGTCTCCACATGGTGACATCCCAAGAGCCCAGTATCTTGGGACAGTGGAGGCTCTAGAAAAATCTAATAGTTTTATAGCCCTAAGGGCTAGAGATGTTGTCACGTGGTGACACCCTAGGATCCTAAGACCATGGAGATGAGATTGATATAATATTTATTTCTTAGGCCCAACTTGTAGACACTAGAAAACTACACATAATGGTTCTAGTTGTTCAACTAACCCCTTGTACCTCCTTAGTACTATCCCACAACCTTTTGAACGTAAAATTTAGCCAAGTTAGTTGACTATTTAAACTAAATAACTAACCTACCCTTGACCAAACTTAACCTTTACCCTCAACTATTGATGGTCACCTTAACCACTGATGGTCAAGTTTTCACCACTTGAACACTTAGACTCCAACTAAACTACAGCTTAGTTTTTTATTTTTAGTTGTCTATTCTACATGTAAATCAGTACATGTTAGTGATAAAAATAAAAAAATGCTTTGAACCTCTTGTTAACATATTGTTTCACCTCTCTGTCCTTCCTATAAAATAGGAAAAGAGAAGGTGGAAGGGATTTGAGTCAAAAATCATCACTAGAACTTCTTGGGTAAGAGATTAGAGCTTCTTATGTAGGTTTTGTTCTAGCTTCCAGCATCTCAACTCCAAGACTTCTTCAAGCCATCAACTATCAACTGCAAGCTAAGTATATTGTTCTTGTTTTAAGTTTCAGCTATTTAATTTCAATAGTTTTTTAACTTTATATATTACCTCTTCCATTAGAATACCCTTCAACCATTCTCAACCACCTAAGTACCAAACCTTTACCCTTGATAAATATGAGGCTCTCTTTTTCCCTCATGACAATTAACCAACATACAAAACCTTTTTGTAACCAACCCATAACCTATTTTGGCTAGAACTAATAATATGTCCAAACCCACAGTAATAGATTATGGTCACCCTGACCACTGATGGTCACCATAACTATCAATGGTCACCCTAACCATTGACGGTCACGTCCAACCACTGAAGATCACTATGTAGATAAATCCTACCCTAAATAGTAATATCATATTATTTGCACTTAGATTTTCATCCCTTGAAGAGATGCCTAACTCTCCTCATCCAAGTGTCACAATGGAAACATCTCACTTGTTGTGGGTAAACAATTTGGGTGAGATGAATCTCTAAAAGGGATAGTTCCCTTGATATACTCTTTGAAACACTCTCTTATTTATCAACTTGGTATGAAAAGGGTTAAGAAGACAAAGTAATAAAACTAAAAGGTGATGCATCAATATTTAATTTCCTCTTATTGACTGAAATTATACTACTTAGAGCAAAATAAGCTTTCTTCACACAAAACTCATAACACAAGATAGATTATTGAATTAATGTTTCATATGCTAGGTTCATAATGTATTTTTATATGTATGAGGGTAAAAAATGATTCCTTTAGAGAATACAATCATGAACCACTTCTAAAAAACTTATATACACTTAAAAGAGAACACTAATAAATACCTATAACATTTACTCTTTTACACACTTGATGAACAATCAAGGACAACATGCCGAAAAAGATCAACATCTACTAGACAAGACCAACAAGATTGTAACAACAATAAATTGTACATCATGTAAGTATTAAAATTCATTTGTTTTATTTCTTTAATAGACATTCAAGTACAAAATTGGTAATGGTTTCACCATCAACCAATGGAGGCTGCTCAAAAGAGCCAAAAATCTCAATATTTATAGCATTTGGAAGAGGGGAAAGATAAGGGAAGTCCAAATGTCATTTATATAATTGTAAATCTGAGAAAATAGGTTAAATATACATGATAAATATGTTTTAAATGAATCATGAAATGTTAGGAGGCCCAAGTGTCAATACAAGTCATGAAACTTATGAAAAGTGGCATGAAACTCCTTGTCTTGGCTTAGAAAACTACCTTCATGATTTGAATCTATTTGAATATCCCAAAATTGAATAATGATAGGTCTTATTATTGTAATCAGATGTAAGGATTTCATACATTCCTCTCCATGCATTGGTTGTAGTCTTACTCATCTAGAATCTCCTGGAAGTAAGCCATCACTACCTGTAGTCTAAAAAACTCCTCTTTCAGTCACTCCTCATGCTTGGCCTCAAAATTGGATTTAATTTTTTCATTAAAATCCATGGTATGGAGTTTATAACACTTATAAATACTCTCCATGGTCTTATACTACTTAGGAACACCTTAAAAAGGCTCACAGTTAAAGTTTTCACCCTTCTCACCATTGTGTTCACTATGTCAGTTTTGACTGGCTGAGATAAGAGCTATTTTTTGAAAAAATAGAAGTTTTCTAAAATAATTATATGACTATAATTAGTTATATTAATTCCACATATTCCTCCCAAACTTGATTTCATCTTTAGACCTCTTCTAGAACCTACAAAACACATAAAATGGTTTAAAGTACCCTATTTTGCACCCTATCTGTACAATTTCATATAGCTCAAAAGTATGAAAGGGTACCTGAGTGACTCCTTTAAAATTTTCAATCACTTTTATGGTCAAAATATGTCATCTGGATATCTCTCCAAGCTATTTTTCTCCATCAGGTCTTGGCTGAGGGTTTTCAAGGGTTTTAGGCAGTTTTCCTTCTTAAGCTTTGTTCATAAATCTTTGACATTATAACTACAAAAAAATGCCATAAACATTATTCTAGGATACCCTAATAATCTCTTCAAACTCCTTTGGTATCCATTCATAGTTTAAAAGGAGATATGAGCACTTGAAATCACCCTATTGAGCTTGTTTTTACCTTTCTTGCATGTTTGGATTGTCTCTAAGATAAAAGTAGATTTCTTATAAGTTTATTTGCATACCAAAATCTCATACATGTATAAATACATCCCATAAATATTATCCAATCAAATATATATCTCACCAATAACTAGAAGTGAGGTTTGACCCCCAATTAGCTCTAGGTCTCCTCAAGGCCTAATGGGCTTAGCATGCACCCTACTAGTTTGGGTTATTTAGACTGATATCTCATGGTTAAACTAGTGTCTCATTATTTATAATTATTCATTAAATATTTAAAAATAATAACATAACCTCCCAATCACTCCTTTTCATTTCTTCCTCTCAATCACTAACTAGGCCTAAAGGAGCTTGTCTAGTTGGATTATGTGCAAGGGTGTTTTGATCATTTTGATAAGTTTGAGATTTAATTAATATTTAATATCATATATTTATCCTCAATATACCTCATAATATTTTTAATTATGTTTCCAAATATTCCTATCAATCCCTTTTCTCATTTTGACCTCATTAGCTTGTTTTGTCAAACCTTGATTTTTCTTGAATGGCTAACCTCTGAGACAAAATAGTGAGGTATATCCCTCTTCCCCAAGTAAAATTGAATATTTTATGAGTTTTATAATGTCATATTGATAGTTTATACCAAATTTTTTATCTTTATTTACTCATTTAGGTACCTAACCAGCTCAAAATGCCAAAAAATGGCCTCTAAAAAAGACCATTTCCTGCATTTTTTCCTTCTACCTAAGAATGACTCCTCAAGGATAAATTCAATGCTCTTAGGCTTTCCCAACATGTTAATGATATCTAATCCATGATAATTAATATTTTATTTCTCCTAAAAACACTCTCCCTCATAGTATTCTTCATTCTCACCTATTGAGCCAAGAATCCTAGTGCAACTGTATGAACTACTACCTTTGGTTAGGAGGAAAAGTAGAAGACCATCTCGAAGGAGTCGTATATCTTGTATAAAAAAAAATTGATAAATAATTAAACATTTTGAGTTTATTTTAACCCTCTTACACCTATTAATCATACTCACTTCTTACCTTCACCAAGACTGCACCCTACTGTAGGTGTATATAGGGTTTCAAGAGGTTTATGTAGGCTTCTTTTACGTTGTTTGTACCTTATAAATTTTATCATGATATTCATAAAGGTTATCATAGGATTGTATCAAAATTTTAACCTCCATTTAACCTCTTTTAAATCACCTTGAGATCAAAACTGAGTTTCCTCTATCATGATTGTGAACATTGCCTTCTTCAATTCATGTGGGTGTACATGAGATACAATTTAGATTAGACATGGTATGCAGAGACTCTCCTTACAAAATTAGGGTCATGAAGCATCTACTCATGCCTAAATTTACCTTGGATGAGATAAAACACTTCTAAGACATCAATCTTGGGTCATTTCTTTCATACCCAATTGTAGGTGCACATTTCTTATAGAGGGACACATGTAAGTGTATGTGGACCCTAAAACACCATATTCCAGCATCATACTAATTATTCTCATGCCTATATACACACTATTCAACTAATGGAACCATTTTATCCATGAATTAATGCCTTATTTTCTCTTGAGAGGCCAATTGTCATTCAAACTTCCAAACCTATAGAGATTAATATAGGAATTCAGTGTTTCTAGAGGCACTTTGAGGCCTACAACTTCTATCCTCTACTCACCTTCTAACCTCCATACTTGGCATATCTCCTCTCCATAATAAAATATATAATATTTACCCATTTATTTTATTTAATACCCTTTACAAACATGCTGTAAGAGATCCACAAAAACCCATTGGACATTTGTTTTCACTTTTTGGGGAAACCTTCCTAGAATTCAGTCTCTCCCTACTAGAAGGTGATTTTCAACTTTTCCAAGGCATATAGCACTTTCAAATTTTCATATTAGGATAATTTCAACATGTTAGGTTTTTAGGATGAGTTTTACCACTTGTATATCATGTCAAAATAACTCCTTAACCCCTACTAAACCACATGTAGTGTGGATTTATAGTGTATACAAGTAGTGGGTATAACATGGGCAATATGCATTGTTTTAGACCTCTTATCAGTTATATATCTATCTCAAAACCTCAAATTAATTATTAATTATTAAAAATTATGTAAACCATTACTAATATCTTCACCCCAGTATGATGTCATCAGGATAGGTTGTATTTGCACTTTGAATGGTATGGAGGCAGTATGTGAAAAATATGAGCAGTGGTATCATGACCTTGACTTTATAACCAACTCCATGATCTTATAAAGAGATAAAATGATTAATAATGATATCAAAGGCTTAATTCAATCTTTTCACCTTGTTTCAACATTGGAAAACTTCTGTGAGAGCACCTATAGGTGAACACTCTAATGGCAAACTATGTATATTGTATTTGACTGTCATAATCCCCCTTTACACTATTTGGAGGATACAACCTATTTAATCCTACTTATGAACACATATAAACATATTTATAGTTCAAATATAGTTTCATTAGCACACTAAACATGTTATATACATGTGATCAACATGGATGCAAGTGGGATTGGGTAAAGGACTAGTTATGAGGTGTTCATAATTGCATATTAGATCAAAACATGGTGTTATGAGACTAAAAATATATAGATATGATAATATGGCCTTGAGACCTATGGGACACCATATTCCAACAACATAATACCTCTACAAGAAACCAACATTTTGCAAACAATAACTTTGACTGAGACTACACATGGTGGCACCTTCTTGCAACATGAGATAATTTGCTCATCCAAACACCATCAAACATGAAATTAAACATGGAAAGAATATAATAAGATATATCACATCCTCTTGAGTCAAAATAACCAACTTTTTTATATAGACTTTCCTAAAATAGATCAAAACCTATAGGGTGCATGAAAAAAACAAGCAAAAAAGTGCAATCAACTTCATGAGGATGGTTCATAAATAATAATCCACCATTATTAAAACTATTTTTTTTTTATATGAAGGTATATAATTTTACTACCACCTCCCAAAATAATTTGACTTGAAACCTCTTCAGTTGTCTGTACCAAGCATAAACCTGATGGTCACTTTTGTATGTCTAGAAATGCAAAGAAGGAGCAGAATAGTTTTGGCTTAAAAATGAAAATTATAGAGTATTTATCTAATTTATATTAGTTTTAATAAGATTAAGAAACATTAAATCACCTTTTCCCATGTGTCACCTTCCCCCATGGGTCATACAAATGCCAAATGCTCCCCTTTTCAGTTAGTTTCTTGAATTTTAGTTAAATAACCTATAATATTCTGATGTAACTAACATAATTGATATTTAATATGACCTCATTTATTTTTTAAAGTAAAAAATGACACTTTTACACCTTAATAACTATGCCACTTGCATTTATAACCCCAAAAAGCCCACTAAATGATCCAAAATGACAAATAAACTTATTAGACCATGACTGAGGCTAAAAATACATTAGATAACATAAAATGAAATATAATATAGCCTATGACAAATTATTTTATCCCTAAAAATCTAAAAAACTAAGTTTTTTACCAATAGGGGTCTGAATTTGACCTAAAAGTCAAATTTGGTCAATAAAATGGTGACTCATAGGGGTAGTATGCTTACTATACTAAAGACCAGTAGCCTTATCAATCCATAGGCTATATATTTAATTAAATATTGAGGAAAACTATAAATTAATTTCTTAAAACAAACACAAAACAACCACAACACACCAAATAGACACAAACAAAGCAAGACACCAACAAGACTCACACATGTGCATAAGCACTTAGGGAAAACAAGGAAAACAAAAACTACGTACAAGGAGGATAACCTTAGTATAAATTTTTGATATATATACCATTTACTTATATATTAATCTCCTCTCTATCCAACTTTGAAATTTGGAAAGCATTATGTTGCTTGCATTGGGTGATAACATAAGGGCTACTCCACAAAGCATTAAACTTTATGTATTTTCTAGGATTAATCCTATCTTCATCCCACTTTAGAACAATTTCCCCCTCTTATAAGCTTCTTTACATGGATTTATTTTCAAATTATCTCTTTATTTGATCTTGGTGAGCTCTCATAGTTTGCATAGCTTGATCTCTTATTTCTTCAAGATCCATCAACTCACACAACCTGACCTTCATTACTTCCATTTTCCATCAACTGTAGCTGGTAAGTGAGATCCAAGCCTAGTAACTCAAGTGAAATATGAATTTTATCTTCTCTCCCATAAATAAGTGTATATGGTGATTTTTCTATGGCTCTTTTGGGGGTGATTCTATCAACCCAAATAGCTATCTTCAACTTGGAATGTGGGGTTCTTTGGTTTTCCTCAATTGTCCTCTTTATGATCCTAATTAGATTCTTATCAGTGGACTCAGTTAGTCTATTCCCTTGTGGATAATATTTGGAGTAATTATTAAGGTAAATTACATGCTTCAAAGCCCACTCACTTGTCCTCATTCCAAGGAAAACCAATGCATTATCTAGGATTATTATTGAAGGAGCCCTAAACCTTGTCATTATGCCTTCATAGAAGTCTAGAAATAAACTTTCATTTACTTCCTTGAGAGATAAAACCTCCACCCACCTTGTAAATTAATTTTTATCAGTCAATACCCACTTGTGTCTAGCACTAGAAGGTGGGTTGATTAGGCCTATGAAATTTAAACCCCATTACATAAAAAGTTGGTCTACTTGTATTAGATGAAGAGGTAAGGCTACAATATTTTGCATAACATCAAAGAGGGAACATTTTTGACATTTCCTTACCCAAGCATGGGTGTCTTTGAACAAACTAGGCCAAAACTATTCAGTTTTCATAATCTTAGCAGTTGTGGTTCTTGGAACAAAGTGACTACCAGTTAGTCCATAATGAAACTCAAGCAATATTTTCTCAACCTGATCTGATTCAACACATCTCAAAATCAAACCTAATAATCCCTTTTTGAACAACACTCCTTCAACAAGTACATAATGAATAGATTGTAATCTAAAGTACCTTCTTTGAGCTCTATCTAGACCTTGTGGACACTCACCAGTTTGAAGAAAATGGATCATTTCTTGTGTCTAACTTCTCATTGATGAAGATGTGGCTATCATAGGATCATCGTGAAGAGATAAAATAACCTTTTTTGGTTCCTATAGAGTAAATTTTTACTCTACATTTCTTTCAAATTTTTAGTCGAGTACTGTAATTTTGGTTCCTGCACACTTTGAGTGAAGCCGCAGAGTTTTGGAGCAGAGGACGGGTTCATTTTTGCCTAAGTGTCAAAGTGCAGTGGAAGCTGCCAAGTGTCATCCTCAGAGCACGGTCCCTTTTTGTCTCTCTTGTTCTTTTCATTTCAATTTTGGCCTAAGTATTGGATTCAAGCAGAAGTGGCCATGTGTTGGCCTCTGGGAGACGAAGATGGACAACTGGCGACTTTTGAGAACCTCATTGTAGCCTTCCAGAGAATTGTGGATTGCACCACATGTTAGCATCCACGTATCATAAGAGGCACCCATGTTTCCTATTTTGACAAAGACTTCCAATGAGCTAAGCAATAGAGAGAGTGGAAAGCGTCAAGTGGAAACAGTGGAGGCCCTAAACTACCTTTTGAAGAAGCTTGGAGGTCACCACGTGTCAACATCTGAGGAACTTTGGTTCAATGCCTGGGTCCATGCTTTCATTCAATGCATAAAGGCATCATTTCATTTTGCTCAAGTGACATAAAGTATCAGATGCTACCAAGTGTCACTCTCTGAGTTCCTTGCTTACTCCATCCCTGAAAAAGTGAAAGGCACCACATACCCCTAGTAGGAGAAGCGGATCGTGTCACGCATCTTCCTAGAGGTAGTGGAGGCTACCATGTGCCAATTACTGAGAGACCATCTTTGATTTTCATTGTTGAATAGAGGCTATGGTGGGCCCCAGGTGTTACTTTAAGGTCTGCGGAATTTGCCAGGTGTCACCATCCCCAAAAGTCTACTATATGTCCCAAATGATACTACAATAGCCCAGGAAAAGTGGAGAGAGCTGTGTGTCTTTAATGAATCAGGAGAAAAGTGCCAAGTGTCATTTTTTGGTGCCTTCTAGGTGATCAAGAGTATTTTTAGAAAATTGACTAAGTGTCCTCTCCCATTTCAAACATAACAGAGTGTTCCATGTATCTATTGCCACAAAGCAAAATGGAGGGAAAATCAGCTGGAGTTAATTTGAGTAGATGAAACAGTTCATCGGTTAGATTTTTGGAGCCACCCACAGCATTAAAGGAGTTGACTATATGTCCCCTATGAGCGAAGGATGGAGAAGATTATGCGAGAAGGGGGGTGATGAAGGGAGCAATTCGAGGCTATAAAAAAGGGAGAAATGTAAAAAGAAAGGGGGGAAATTCTATAGTTTTAGACTTTTTAGAGTTTTGACCAATAATATCATTTACTTTTGTTCCATTTTCTTGAGTAAAAAGGTTTATATGACTGTGTGTGTTTCTACATCTTTTTTATGACTAGAAGATTCAATAAGAAAATTGAATACTATGCCCTTGTTGATGTTATCTGTGTCAATTACAAAGTAGTTTATGCTGTAGATTTTCTAGTGTTGTGATTGGAAATGTTATTTACTTTTGTCCCATTTTCTAGAGTCCAAAGTTCTACATAACTATGCTTGACTTCTGTGCCTCTTATGTGATTGGAGGATTCTATTAAGAAGATAGAACACTATGCCTTTATTGATAATTCCTGTATCTCAGCAAAAGACTCCCTTGTTGTGAGCCTCTGTTTCTGTTATTCTAATCTTTTACATTGATCATGCACTTGTCTGCTCTTAAATGTAATAGAATCCTATAATAGTCACTCTATCCTCAGGTTAGGATTAGGATTACACTCAGGTGCATCATCATAGTTAGGTTTTAATTCCTATATTTTGCATTTCTATTTAGTCTCCTATCCCTTTTCCCCAACACCCATAAAATAGAAGAGACCAGCTTCTTTAAAACCTAGAGGTTGTTTCAAGCTGCATTGTCCCACAGCTTGAAACTTCCTTTTGTTGCTTGGCTAAGATCTAGCACAATTTTATGCCATCAATAGTTTTTGGCATGCCTGGTGGGACAGTCTTGAAACTTCAAGACCACATGAACCAGAGAGCTACAAGGAGTCAGAGCTATGGACCAGTCACCAAATCACAATCTGCTACAAATCTAGGTATTCTTTTTCCACCTCTGGTAGTTAGTCTAAGAAGAAGAGCTAACCAGTTTCTACCAGTACTGAACATGGGAGCCAATGTCCCTCCAAGAAATTATGTGAGTTGGAACACTGGTAGCCCCTTAATCCTCCCGACACCACTAGCTGTTTGGGACCCTATTCCAGGAAATGCTCTAAAGGCTTTGCCCAAATTCAGTGGGCAAGACTCAAAAACACTCATAGAACATCTTCAAGATGTATTAGATGTTTGTGCCATACATGGTGTCACAGAGCAAAATGTGGCCCTAAGGTTGTTAGCAGCCTCATTCAAAGGGAAGGCTTTAGAATGGTATCAATCCTTGACCTCGAATACCATTTCTACATGGGAACAACTTGGAGATCTATTTTTTGAAAGATTTGCAAAAAAGGGTGATAAGTCCTCTTTATTACAGCAGTTGATCACCATTCAAAGGGGACCACAAGAAGACATGACTGACTTCAACTCTAGATTCTAGAAAACTTGGGATAGAATCCCTGTAGCAGCTAAGCCACCCCCTGGTATGGCCATAGTATTCTATCTCAAAGCTTTAAATTCAGATATATCTATTATGATTCAGTCGTTGGGAGGGCACACTTTGCCAGCAGCTTATGACCTTGCGGTCAGATCTAAAAATCATTTAATTGATGCCGAAAAGTTACCTCCAAGGCCTCCCATGCCTATGTTCCCAAAAATATCCTTGCCTTTACCTCAAGAGGTTCCTAAAGCTATAATCCCCCTGTGTCTATGTATACTTACTCTTCATCATCTGTGAAGCAGCCAGTCCTTGCTCAGTCATCCGAGATGGATGATATCAAAAGTATGCTAAGGACATTCTCCAATGAGCTAATTAATATGAAGAAGTAGCAAAACACTTTCCCTAAGCCTCCTTATCAAGGCTACCAAGGGAATAGGTTTTTGTCCCAGCCAAACTAGTATCAAGGCCCTCTAAGGCAAACCAACAATCAACCAACAAATCAATTAGTTGTTATTCCCACACCCTCACAGACCATTCCTCCCAACTCAAATAGGGAGATGGTTCCAGGTCAGAATAACTATGTGGATGATACTAACGCTTGGTGTTTCCCTTGCAACGATGCTCACACCCCCAAAGATTGTCCTAGAGGCAATTTACAACAAAGAGTGGCCGAGCAGAGAAGAATGGATGGTCAGTTTGCCAGTACCAGTAGCAATCAAGCCTACCAATCTCCCAGCATGCAAAATTCAGTACTAGTGGCTCAGATGTAGGGAATGTCCTTGCAGCAAGAAGAATAAATAGACCCAAAACATGCTTTGTTCTCATGGGTTGAGGATGAAGAAGCAGTTTTCTTAAATGAAGCATCCACCTCCCAAAGGCCAGTAATACAATCTGATTATTACACTAGATCGAAGAGGAGAATGGTGGAGTAGCCTGAGTTCATAAGTGGTCAAGTCAAGAATAATCCTCCATCTCAGGGGCAAAGGAATGCTACTGTTAGACAAGAAGTACCCTAGCCAGTACAAGATCAAGGGATTCTTACCCAGATTCAAGAAAGAATGAGGTATCCCTATTACCAAAAAACTCAGTCTTTGGGATTGATCAATATTGTGGACCAATTAAAGAAAACTCTGACACAAGTGTCGATCTGGGATATTTTGGTAATTCCTAAACAAAAGACACTACTGCAAGAAGCTCTGTAAGGGCAAGGGGTGCCTAAAGGTGTTTTTACCAAGGGAGGACCTGTTGGAAAGGAAAATCTCAAAGATACGGTTTCTCCAATGACAACAACCTTCATGAACAATGCAATACAAGTAAGTAAATCCAAGCCAGAGCCTTTCTATTTGACTCTGATAGTTGGAAAGAAACTCTTGCATAATGCATTGATAGATTCAGGAGCTAGTACCACTATGATGCCTAAGCAAATAGTTGATGCCTTAGAAATAAAATATGAACCCCTTGCAAAGGGAGTTATGCAGTTAGATGGCAAAACAGTGCAAACCATAGGGAGAATCAAACAACTCCCCTTGCAGTTATACACATGTCCCAATATAATTATCAACTAAGATATAGTTATCATAGATATACCTCCCGTCTTTGGTTTATGTTTATCCAGAGACTTTACAACAAAAATAGGAGGGTATATGTCTCTTGACTAGTCTCACCTCATTCTGAGAACCAGGTATGGTTCAAAGATAAAAATTCTATCTGAACCACTGTCCAAGACCACATCACTAATGAACCAACAACAATATTAGAAGTAGATCGTGCCCTGATGAATAAAGAAGAAAGAAATTTTGTCGAAGAACTAGGAGAATGGACTGAGCATGATCAAGAAGAAGAAAATAGCCATTTGTTGGCCATGATGCATAGCGACCCATATGGGAACTATGACTCTACTAGTTTGGGCATGTATGTCATTTTTGATGAGGATCAGGTGATCCCAAATGCTATAATAGAAGAGGCACCTACTGCTCAAGATTCAGAACTCTAGACTTTGAATTTTGACGGGGCCAGAAGTAAACATGGTGCTGGAGCAAGGATTTATCTTACTGCTCCAAATGGTGATAGAATTTTAAGAGCTATCCGATTCTAATTTGCTTGCACTAATAATGATGCAGAATATGAATCTTTAGTACATGGGCTCCTGTTAGCCTAGAAAAAGGGAATAAAGAACCTAAGAGTAAAAGGAGATTCAGAGTTAGTGGTGAAGTAAATACGAGAAAAGGCAGCGGCCAAGAATGTGAGAATGAGATCCTACAGGCATAGGATTTGGGATTTGATAGAAGATTTTGAAGCTTTTAATATTGAGATAATCCCTAGAAATCAAAACTCTGAGGCTGATAGGATGGATCAGATTGGTTCACAGTTTAACCCAGCAACTAGCCTATTGGTTAACAATGAGTCAGTAAAATTTATAGTAAGGCCAACCATCCTAGACAATGATGAGAATTGGCAAGTGTTTGAAAATGATGCTCAGGTAGTCTCTTTCTTAAGACAATCAGATGAGTTTGTGGATCAATTGAAAACTAAAATTGAAGAGGCATATGGTGATCAGATTATTCAATTAAGGACCAATAAGCTCCCCAAAGGATTGATCACCTTAGAAAATTTGTTTGACCCAGAAGATGTAAGCCTGGGAAAGAAAAGGTTCTAGGTAGATAAGGTAGACTATTCTAAAGTGGAGGTGAGTGATGGGAAAAGACTAAAGGTCAAAAATTTTGCAACTCCAGAAGAAAAGGAAAGATTGATCGACTTGTGCCAAAAGTATGACAGAGTCATAGCCTAGAGCTATAAAGACCTTCACGGATACAACAGAGACATTATCCAGCATACCATAGAATTGACTGAGGGATCCAAACCCATCAAATAGAAATAGAGACCAATAAATCCAAGGATAGAGCCCCTAATGGTAGATGAGTTGCAAAAACTTCTAGATTCCAAAATAATATTTCCAATCAAACACTCAACCTAGGTATCAAATCTAGTCCCAGTTAGAAAAAAGAATGGAGATGTAAGGCTATGTGTGGATTTTAGAGATCTAAATAGAGCATCTCTGAAGGACCATTATCCCTTACCCTCCATGGAACAAATTCTACAAACTGTGGCTGGATCAGAGAGGTTTTCTCTACTTGATGGTTTCTCTGGGTATAAGCAGATCTGGCTCGCTGAGGAAGACCAGTATAAAACTACTTTCACTACCAAATGGGGGAAGTTTGCCTACGCAAAGATGCCATTCATCTTATCAAATGTAGGAGCCAGCTTTCAATGAGCTATGGATATAGCTTTTGGTGAACTTATAAATAAGGTCATCCTGGTCTATTTGGATGACCTCACTATTTTCTCAAAAAAGCTGATGATCATTTTGATCATTTCGAGTCTGTCTTCAAGAAATGTTAGGATTTTGGGATATCATTGAATCCCAAGAAATGTATTTTTGTTGTACCTCAGGGTAAGTTGTTGGGGAACATAGTATCTAAGGAAGGAGTTTCTATAGATCTCGAGAGGATCACATCTATAATGGACTTACCCCTTCCAGCAAATAAAAAGGCAGTCCAGTCCTTTTTAGGAAAAATCAATTTTGTTAGTAAATTCATATCTGACTTTGCAAGCTTGGTTAGACCAATGACACTCTTGCTAAAAAAGGACCTGACCTTCAAGTGGTCAACAGAAGGAAAACAAGCTTTTGAGGGGGTCAAGAAGGCTATCTCGGTAGCCCCAATGCTCAAGAACCCATATTTTTCCATGCCCTTTGTAATGTATATCTATGGAGGGGAGTCAAGTATTGCTGCTGTCCTTACTCAAAAGAACGATAGGCTAGAAGGGGAGAACCCAATAGCCTTTTTCTCAAGAACTCTCAGAGATTATGAGACCAGGTACAATTTTGTGGAAAGACAAGCCTATGCCATGGTGAAAGCCCTCAAGAAATTCAGGCACCTGATCTCAGGGAACAAAATTTTGATACTTGTGGCTCACCCAAATGTCAAGGAATACATCATGGAGGGGGAGATTATAGAGAAAAGAGCCAATTAGATCACTAAGATCCTTGAATATGATGTGGAGATCAGACCCACCAAGCTATTCAGGTGCAAGGGTCTGTGCCAATATATAACCCAAGAGCCAGAAAAGATGCTACCTGAGGAAGCAGATTCGAAAGGAGAGCCAGAGACAGTGCTTAAGTTACAAGAGGTTGATCTGGAATCTTGGGTCACCAACAGGATTCAATTCATGAAAAATGGGGTTTATCTGAGAGAACTCCCTCAAAACAAGAGGAGGTATTACAGGATACAGGGAGTTCATTTTGTCTTAATTGAACAAGTCCTTTTCAGAAGAACTTTTGATGGGAAATTGTTAAGATGTGAAGAACAGGCTGAACCCAAAAGGATACTACACAAAATGCATTATGGAACATTAGGAGGAAATTTTTATGCAAATCCCATAGCCATAAAGATAAGTGAGGCAGGATATTTTTGGCCTACTTTATTTGTAGATTGTTATCAGCTAGTTAGAAAATGTCAATCATGTCAGTATTATACGGGGATGCGGAGGAATGCAGCCATGCCCCTTAGTCCAATAGTTGTGGATGAACCTTTTTCCCAGTGGGGTCTTGACTTCATTAAGATGATAAATCTAGTGTCCATCATGGGTCACAAATGGATATTAACTGCTACAGACTATTTCACCAAATGGACCGAGGCAGTCCCACTTAAGGAAGCAACAAAGAATGTGATCCTAGATTTCTTAGGAAGTATCACTACTCACTTTGGGGCTCCTCGCACCATCATTTCAGATAATGCTAAAGCATTCTTGGGGTCTAAGGTATCTGACTTTGCCTTGAGACATGGGATATATTTGAAAACCTCATCTAACTATTACCCTCAAGGTAATCGTCTGGCAGAGTCAACCAACAAGAACCTAATAAGACTCATCAAAAGAGTGGGGGTAGATCATCACAAAGAGTGGCACAAAGTGCTTAATATACCACTATGGGCTGATAGGATCACGCCCAAGTAGGTGATCAAAATGTCTCTATATGAATTAGTGTATGGAAAGTCTGTCGTGATTCCCCTGAGTTTGGAAATCCCTGCTCTTCAGTTGATCAAGCAAATCGAGATCAAATAAAATGGCCCCATGCAGATCAGACTCGTAAAACTTTTGGAAGTTCAGGAAAAGAGAGATATAGCCCATGATTCCATGATCAAGCATCAAGGAATGGTTAAGGCCTGCTTTGATAAAAGGGCTTCGAATCCTAATTTTGAAGTAGGATCGATTGTTCTGAATTAGGATGCAAGGGCCGCCAAACTGGGTCAGCTTACCAAATTCAAAGCATTATGGACTGGTCCATATAAGATTCACATGTGCAAGCAAGAAAATTCTTTTGAGTTAGAATCAATGGAAGGAGAACCTTAAGAGATTCCTGTAAACAGGATCTATTTGGAACTTTTCAATTGACTTGGGTCTCTCGCTTATTATAGTTAAATAGTTTCCCTTCTTCACATTGTTTCCTCGTTGTTTTCATGCTTTTCTCTTAATAAGTGTTTTAAACATTTGTTGATGTCTCTTTGAAGCTGTAATTTTCACAATTTTGATCGAGCGAGAGGTGGAGTTTCTTTTTGAGCAGGCTCAAAAGTCTTGAGGGTCGCTAGTAACTGTAGAGTAAATTTTTACTCTATGTTGATTTCAAATTTTTAGTCGAGCACTGCAATTTTGGTTCCTATGCACTTTGAGCAAAGCCACAGAGTTTTGGAGCAGAGGACAGGTTCATTTTTGCCTAAGTGTCAAAGTGCAGTGGAAGCTTCCAAGTGTCATCCTCAGAGCATGGTCCCTTTTTGCCTCTCTTGTTCTTTTCATTTCAATTTTGGCCTAATTATTGGATTCAAGTAGAAGCGGCCACATGTCAGCCTCTGGGAGATGAAGATGGATAGCTAGCAACTTCTAAGGACCTCATTATAGCCTTCCAGAGAATCATGGATTGCACCACGTGTCAGCATCCACGTATCATAAGAGGCACCTATGTTTCCTATTTTGACAAAGACTTCCAACGAACTAAGCAACAGAGAGAGCAGAAAGCGCCAAGTGTAAATAGTGGAGGCCCTAAACTACCTTTTGAAGAAGCTTGGAGGTCACCACGTGTCGACATCCGAGGAACTTTAGTTCAATGCCTATGTCCATGCTTTTGTTCAATGCATAAAGGCGTCATTTCATTTTGCCCAAGTGCCATAAAGTAGCAGATGCTGCCAAGTGTCACTCTCTAAGTTCCTTGCTTACTCCATCCCTGAAAAAGTGGAAGGCACCACATACCCCTAGTAGGAGAAGAAGATCATGCCACGCATCTTCCCAGAGATAGCAGAGGCTGCCATCTACCAATTCCTGAGAGACCATCTTTGAGTTTCATTGTTGAATAGAGGTTGTGGTGGGCCCTAGGTGTTACTTCAAGGTCTATATAAGTTTCCAGGTGTTGCCATCCACAAAAGTCTACTATATGTCCCAAATAATACTACAACAGCCCAAGAAAAGCAGAGAGAGTTGCGTGTCTTCAATGAATTAGGTGAAAAGCACCAAGTGTCATTTTTTGGTGCCTTCTAGGTGATCAAGATGATTTTCATAAAATTGACTAAGTGTCCTCTCCCATTTCAAACATAACAGAGTGTTCCATGTATCTGTTGTCTCAAAGTGAAATGGAGGGAAAATCAGCTAGAGTTAATTCAAGTAGATGAAACAGTTCATCAGGTAGTTTTTGGAGCCACCCACAACATTAAAGGTGTCGACTATCTATCCCCTATGAGCGAAGGATGGAGAAGATTGCGCGGGAAGGGGGATGATGAAGGGAGTGATCTGAGGCTATAAAAGAGGGAGAATTGTAAAAAGAAATGGGGGAAATTCTATAGTTTTAGACTTTTCAGAGTTTTGACCAATAATATCATTTGCTTTTATTCCATTTTCTTGAGTAAAAAGGTTTATATGACTGTGTGTGTTTTTGCATCTTTTGTATGACTAGAATATTCAATAAGAAAATTGAATACTATGCCCTTGTTTATGTTATCTGTGTCAATTACAAAGTAGTTTATGTTGTAGATTTTCTAGTGTTGTGATTGGAGATGTTATTTTCTTTTGTCTCATTTTTTGGAGTCCGAAGTTCTACATAATTGTGTGTGACTTCTGCACCTCTTATGTGATTGGAGGATTCTATTAAGAAGATAGAACACTATGCCTTTGTTGACAATTCCTGTATCTCAGCAAAAGACTCCCCTGTTGTGAGCCTCTATTTCTGTTATTCCAATCTTTTACATTGATAATGCACTTGTCTGATCTTAAATGTAATATAATCCTATAATAGTCACTCTGTGCTTAGGTTAGGATTAGGATTACACTCAGGCGCATCGTCATAGTTAGGTTTTAATTCCTGCATTTTGTGTTTCTGTGTAGTCTCCTATCCCTTTTCCCCAACACCTATAAAATAGAAGAGACCAACTTCTTTAAAATCTAGAGGTTGTTTCAAGCCGCATTGTCCCATAGCTTGAAACTTCCCATTTTTGATTGGCTAAGATCTAGCACAATTTTATGCCATCAACAGTTCCCTTAAATCTAAATCAAGGTGCTCACATAATCCCTTCCCTTTCACTAGCTTGGTTGTCTTTGTTTCTACATCATACTCCATCACTTTTGTGATCCAACAGCCCTTTTTTCATTCAAATATCTACTTGAAAGGAGGTATTTGACACTATTATGAGGTTCCAATATATGAATCTTGTTTTTAGATAACATATACCTAAACTTATTTAGATTTATAACAACTGAAATTACTTGCTTCTCTACATAAGTGTATCTTACCTCATATCCTTCCAATCCTTGACTAAATAAGGCAATAGGTTGTTCCAAATTTTCTTTTTTTTTTGAGTGGCCATGGTATAAATTACCTCTTCATTTCCAAAGGTATACAATTTGAAATCCTTTGAGAAATTAGGACTTGCAAGATTTGGGGCTTGAGCAATAGCTTGAGTGGTCTCTTCAAAACTCTCCTTCCTTCTCCTTATCTAAGTAAACACTTCATCCTTCCTTAGCATAGAGTTTAGAGGCTTGACTAAATTATCAAAATAAATAATAAACCTCCTTATGAAATTTATTTCTAAAAATATACTTTTCAAACCTTTCATGTGTTTCGGTAAAGCCAATGCCAAGATTGAACTCACCCTTTTATGATCTATGGATAGGCCTTTCTTTGAGATAATATGTCCTAAAAGTTTGTCTTCATAGATAGAAAACACATACTTATTTAGGTTAAGATAGATTCCAAACTATCTACATCTCTCAAAAATCAGCCTAAGGTGATTCAAATGATACTTTGCATCTTTATAAAAAACTGTGATATCATCAAGATACACCAACACTATATCATTTATTAGACCTTAAAAATCCATTTCCATTGTATGTTGAAATGTAGATCCAGCATTATATAAAACAAAAAGTATTTTTATATAATCATATGTACCCCATTTAGTAGTAAAGGTTGTCTTATACTGGTCACTTTCCTTTACCAAAATTTGATTATACCCTGAGTATCCATCAAGGAGTGAGAACCTTTCACTACCTACCACAACTTGAAAAATCTACTCCATAAAAGGAAGAGGATAATTATCCTTCAAATAAACTCTATTCAAGTCTCTAAATTCAACACATAATCTAATTTCCCCATTCTTCTTCCTTATCGGGACTAAGTTTGCCAACCAAGATGAATGCTTAATAGGAAAAACAATCTTAGACTCAATCAACTTTGTAAGCTCCTTTCTCATGAGAGGCTCAATTTTAGTATTAATTAGCCTTTACCTTTGCTTGATAGGCTTATAATTCTCATATATATTTATGGTATGTTGAGCTAAGTTTGGATCAAATCCCTTTAAATCACTATGTTCCTATGCAAAGACATTAGAAATTTTATTGCACAACTCAATGAAAGCATGTCTCTCTTCTCTAGTACATACCTTTCCAAGAGAAAGAAACTTATCCTCAAATATTTGTACTCTCTCATAGTTTTCTTTCTTGTTATACATGCTTACCTTTTCCTTCTTCAATTGGTCATCATCATTGAAGATGCTCTCAAGTGTGACTAAGCCCTTAGGGAGCTTGTTTGTCTTCAATTGTACAATTTGTCCTCCATATTATTGTTGTCATTTGGACTGATTCTTTGAAGAAAAATAAGACTCCTCATGTAAAAAAAGATTTATTTTTTGGTCACTATCAAACACTTTCCAATTAATGACATTATCAGGTATAGAGGGCCTTACAATCACTTTGAGATGAGACTAGTTCTTATCCTCTCTTATCCCCTTTGAAACATCAAACTAAGCTCCAATTGTTGCCAACCTATCAGCATGTTTCTTGTCATCTCTTAGGATAGATTGGATGTTTAAGGCTTGTAAATATTTCATAAGATCCCACACTATATGCTTATAGGACTTAAGCAAAGAGTTCTTAGTCATATTTTGGCCTCTTACTTGGTTTACAACTAACTCACTATCACCATACACTTGTAACTCGTTCACACCTCTTTTCTTAGCCCACTCAAGGCCATGAATGAGGCCCTCTTATTATACCACATTACAAGTACAAGTGAAGTGAAATATAAAATTAGAGTAGTACCTTTCCTTGGATGGAGAAAATAACATTGCTCCACCACCTGCTCCAACCTTGATTCTAGATCCATCAAAGAATAGCTGTTATAAACCATCCAGGTTTTCACTTGGCTGCATCAAGTTTGGCATGAAAGAGTCCTCCTCATGAATTCAATACATTCCAATACCAGATTACTCTATGAATTTATAAGGATCATGCTAATAGTGCTTAGCTCCCCATTCATCTAGATATAAATCAAAAAATCCTTCAAGAGAAGAGGTTGGAGATTGATCTATGTGAAGTCCTTCCTCATCAAGAATAACATAATTGACATTTTAAACCTTAATAATGTAGGGATATAAATTATTGTGATTAATATGCTTTAATTCAAAATTTACCTTGGTACCATACTTTTTCCTAAAAAATATATAGAACCAATTGGTTTCCAAGTATCCACCTATCCTGGCTGTAAACTCTCTTGACAAACAAAGAACAAAGTATGGGGTTAAATCTGCCACAACCATATCATGAGGGATTGAAAAATTAGGACAAGCATTTAAAATCAAATTCAAATATTTTACTACTCCCAAGGTCTTTATTGGTAACCCATCTAATTGTAGAACTCCTTTAGCCATTGGTTCATACTTGAGGCCTAGTTTATCTACTATTGACTTAGGCATAATTGAAGTACTAGCCCCACTATCTATGATGAAATTATGAACCAATAAATCACCAATGATCAAGGATATATAAAAATGAGAATTTTTATTATTTTTCTTCACTTGTACATCAATGGGTTGAGTTCCATTCACGAAGACAACATTTTCATTCCTAGTTGATCCAACTTGTTTACCTAATCCAAGAAATTATTTTTTAAGGATATATTTTTGTCTTGGTATTTTAAATTAATCCCATAATTAAATATTCATGTGTAACTTATTCATTTTATCTACCACATTAATAGGATTTTTCACCTTGAAAGGCTCTTTGAAAGTACTAGTACCTTGTGGTGTAGCTTGTGAAGATGGATGTGTAGGAGCTGGTTTTAAACTTTGAAATTTTGTATTCTCCTAAACCTTAGGAGATAAGTTATACCCACATAATATTATAGGTTATTTAGGATTAAAAATATGTCTTTTATCTACCTCTTGTGTCTCTTCAAAAACCCTCTTCTTATATCTAGTGTTAGAGGATACACTAGCATTCATATTACTTGAATTTCCCAAATGATTGATGGCACAAAACTCTCCCTCAAAATGATTTATAAGAGTATAATAAAAAAAAATTGTACATTTTCCATTCCATTTTTCATTGGCACTTCAAAAGTGTAAACTTGAGGTGCTTGACTAATTTGTATTGTCATGGCTTGATTAGGCATTTCATTAGCATATGCAACTTAACCTTGATTTTGGGCATTTAGAAGATGATGGGGCATTGGTATTTTAACTTTGGTAAGGTCTAGCTTCAATTATTTTACCTAGTCCTTGAGCATTACCTTGAAAAGTAGGCCTACTTGCTTGTCTAAACTCATTGTAGGAATGGTAAGGCCTATAATTTTGAGTTTGTTGCCTTTTAAGAGCAACTAATTCATTGGTAACACTTTGAAGCAAACTCTTGAATTCATGAATCTCATTGGTAGGGGCAAGGGTAGACTTATATTGAATATTAGGCAAAGGAGCCAAAGTAGGTAATGCAACTTGACTAAGAGGTTTCAAATCATGGAACAATGGCATTGGTAGTCTAGGAAAAATCTTCCCTACTTGAATAAGATAATTCTTAGAATTGATATCTATCTCATAAGCACCAATTATTGTATTCCCACCCATGGGTTGGATCATCATGGCTATATCACTATTCAATTCTATTAGGTAATACAATAAGGCATAATTTGGAGTAGGTCTCATAAGGGCTAGGATCCTATCCCATGTTTTTTGAAATATAGAGTTAAAATCATGCATGAACTCTTATGGAGACCTCTTGATGGTGATTAATTACTCAACTAGTGATAGATAATCACTTTTCTCTTCAAACCTCTTAGACAATAGATCTCCTAGTTCATCCCACGAAGCAATGGAATTATGAGGTAGTGTCCCATACCAATTTAAAGCTTTCCCTTTGAAAGATAATGTCAATAGCCTAATAGCCACATTCTCTAGAGTGATATTATGGATATTGTAGAAGTTTTCTATGTTTTTGATGTGTTCAATGGGAGAAGTAGGACCTTTTCCACTAAAATATGGAACACTCTTAAGGGTTGATCAAGTAATTTGGTCATATTAGGTAAGATTTTAAAGATATGACCTGGTGAAGGCAACAAAAGGTTGGTTTCTATCCATATTGGAATGTAGACTATGTGTATTAGGGATTAAAATAAGTATAAACTTAGACTTCTTAAACACCAAATCCCTTGAATAAGGATGAGTATTCACAAATATGAATCTTTTGACATAATACAAAGGTAATTGCTAAACTCAAAAGGTATACCTTTAGCAGTAGACCTAATAGTCACCTTTGACATGGAAGTTAAGGACTTATCAGTAACCAAAGAGTTAAAAACATAGTGGAGTCACTAGATATTGAATGTAGATGTTCTTATAGCTAAAAAATATGCCAAGACTACCACTAATCTTGGACAATATTGTAAGACTTAGAGTCCTACCATGCATGCCAAAAATTGTTATCACTTGCATTTACACCCCTTGAGGAGATGCCTAGCTCTCCTCATTCAAGTGGCACAATAGAAACATCTCACTTATTGTGGGTAAACAATTTGAGTGAGATGAATATCTAGAAGGGTTAGTTCCCTTGACGCACTCTTTGAAACACTCTCCTATTTATCAACTTGGTATGAAAAGGGTTAAGAAGACAAAATAAGAAAACTAAAAGGTGATGCACCAATATTTAATTTCCTCCTATTGACTGAAATTATACTACTTAGATCAAAATAAAGCTTTCTTCATACAATACTCACAACACAAGATAGATTGTTACATATGTTTCATATGCTAAGTTCAAAAGGTATTTTGATACTTAAGACAGTAATGAATGATTCCTTAGAATAATATAGTCATGAACCACTTATATAACACTTATACACTTAAAATAGAATAATAACAAAGACCTTTAATAATTACTCTTCTACACACTTGGTGAATAATCAAGGATAACATGGTAGAAAAAATCATCTTCTACTAGACAAGACCAATAATATTGAAAAAAGACTCAATTTTAAAACATGTAAGTATGAAAATTAACTTATTTAATTAATTTAAGAGACATTCAAGTATAAAATTGTCCAGGGTTTCACCATCAACCAATGAAGGCTACTCAAAAGAGATAAAAAGGTCAATATTTATAGCATTTCGAAGAGGGGCAAGATAAAGGAAGTCCAAAGGTCACTTGGACACTTTTAAAGATAATAAAATAGTTTACATATTCATGATAAATAGGTCTAAAATTAATCATGTAATGTCAAGAGGCCCAAGTGTCCATACAAGTCATGAAACTTATGAAAAGTGGCATGAAACTCTTTGTCTTGGCTCAAAAAACTACCTTCATGATTTGGATTTATTTAAACATCCCATAATTGACTAGGGATAGATATGATGATTTAAATTATAGGGAAGGCTTTCATACATGACTCTCCTTGCATTTGTTGTAGTCCTATTCATCTGGAATCTCCTGGAAGTAAGTCATCACTACCTGTAGTCTAAAAAAACTCCTCTTTCAGTCACCCCTCACACTTTACCTCAAAATTTTCTTTATTTTTATATTAAAATCTATTTTAGGGATTGTATGACACTTTTAAATACTCTCCATGGTCTTATACTACTTAGGTACACCTTAAAAAGGCTCACAATTGAAGTTTTCACCCTTCTCGCCATTGTGTTCACTATGCCAATTTTGAATGGCTGAGATGAGAGATATTATTTGAACACTTATAATTTTTTTATAATAATAATATGACCATATGGAGTTATATTAAGTCCATATATTCCTCCTAAACTTGATTTCATCTTCAAAACTCTTCTAGAACCTATAAAACACATAAAATGGTAAAAAGTACCCTATGTTTCACCATGTCCATACAATTATGTATAGCTCATAAATATGGGAGGGAACCTAAGTGATTCCTTTAAAATTTCCAATCACTTTCATGTTCAAACTATGTCATCTGGATAGCTCTCCAAGCTTGTTTTCTCCATCAGGTCTTGATTGAGGGTTTTCAAGGGTTTTAGATAGTTTTCCTTATTAAGATTTGTTCATAAATATCTGATATTTTAAATTAAAAAAAATGCCAAAAACATGATTATATGTGACCCTAATAACCCCTCAAAACTTATTTGGTATCCATGCATAGTTTCAAAGGAGATATGAGCACTTGAAATCACCCTATCGAACTTGTTTCCATTTTCTTGCATGTTTGGACTATCTATGAGCTAAAAGTAGCTTTCTTATAATTTTATTTTCATAAAAAAAGATAATAAATGTCTAAATACATCCCATAAACATTATACAATCAACTATATATCTCACCAAGAACTAAAAGTGAGGTTGGACCCCCAATTGGCTTAGGTCTCCTCAAGGCCTAATGGGCTTAGCATCCACCCTGCTAGTTTGGGTTATTTAGACTGATCTCTCATTGTTGGGCTGGTGTTTCATGATTTTTAATGCTTTATTAAATCTTTAAAAACAATCACATAACCTCGCAAGCACTCTTTTTCATTTCTTTCTCTCAATCACCAACTAGGCCTAAAAGGAGCTTGTCTAGTTGGACTGTATGCAAGGGTGTTTTGATCATTTTGAAAATTCTAAGCCTGAATTAGTGTTTAATAGCATATATTTATATTCCATACACCTAAAAATATGTTTTATAATGTTACTAAATATTCCTATCAATCCCTTTGCTCATTTTTACCTCATTAGCTTGCTTTGCCAAACCTTGATTTTTCTTGAATGGCTGACCTCTGAGACAAAATAGTGAGGTATATCCCTCTTCCCCAAGGAAAATTGAATATTTTAATAGTTTTATAAGTTCATAATTATAATTTTTACCAAATTTTTTATCTGGATTCACTCATTTAAGTATCTAACCATCTCAAAATGCCTAAAAAGGCATCTAAAAAGGATTGTTTCCTACATTTTTCCCTTCTACCTAAGAATGAATCCTTAAGGCTAAATACAATGCTATTAGGATTTTCAAAAATTTTACTCATATCTAATTCATGATAATTAAGCTTGGAATTATCCCAAAAATAACTCTCCCTCTTTAGATTTTTCATTCTCGCCTATTGAGCAAAGAGTGCTAGTGCAACTGTATGAACTGTTACCTTTGGTTAGGAGGAAAAGTAGATGATCATCTTGAAAGAGTCCTAGATATTTTATAAACACCTTAGGATAAATAATTAACCATTTTGAGTTTCTTTTAACCCTCTTCCACCTTTTAAACATACTCACTTCTTGCCTTCACCAAGACTGCACCCTGTTGTAGGTGTATACAAGGTTTCAAAAGGTCTGTGTAGGCTTATTTTACATTGTTTATAGCTTATGAAGTTGATCATGATATTCATATATATTTTCATAGGATTGTTTCAAAATTTAACCTAAATTTAACCTCTTTTCAAGCACCTTGAGATCAAAACTGAGTTTCATCTGCCATGACTATGAACCATGCCTTCTTCAATTCATGTAGGTGTACATGAGATGCAATTTAGCTTGGACATGGTATGGAGAGACTCTCCTTATAGAATTGGGATCGTGAATAATCTACTCATGCATAAATTTACCTTGGATGAGCTAAAACACTTCTAATACATCAAGTTTGGGTCACTACTTTCATACCCAGCTGTAGGTGCACATTTCTTGTAGAGGGACACCTGTAAGTGTCAATGGACCCTAAAACACCAAACTCCAGCATCACACTAATTATTATCATGCCTATCTACACACTATTCATCCAATGGAACCATTTTATCCATAATGGAATGCCTTATTTCCTCCTGAGATGCCAATTATCATTCAAATTTCCAAACCTATAGAGATTAATGCAAGAATTTAGTGTTTTTAGAGGCATCTTTGAGGCCTACAACTTCTATCCTCTACTCACCTTCTAACCTCCATACTTGGCACAACTCCTCTCCATACTATAATATATTAAATTTACCCATTTATATTATTTAATACCCTTTGAAAACATGTTGTAATAGATCCACAAAAACCCCTTGGACCTCTGTTTTCACTTTTTGGGGAATCCTTCCCAGAATTCAGTCTCTCCCTACTAGAAGGTGATTTTCAACTTTGCCAAGGAATATAAAACTTTAAAATTTGAATATTATGATCCTTTCAACATGTTAGGTGTTTATGATGAGTTTTACCACTTGTCTAGCAATTCCAAATGGTTCCTTAACCCCTACTAAACCACAAATAGGTGTGGATTTTTAGTGTATACAAGCAATGGGTAGAACATGGGCAATATGCATTGCTTTAGAAATTTTATGAGTTTTATATCTATCTCAAAACCTCAAATACATTATTCATGCTTCAAAAATCTTGAAACCATCACTAATATCTTCACCCTAGTATGACATCATCAATATAGGTTGTATGTTCACTTTGAATGGTATAGAGAAATTATGAGTAGCAGTATCATGACCTTAGACTTTCTAACCAACTCCATGATCTTCCAAAGATCTCAAATGATGAATAATTATATCTAAGTCTTGATTCAATCTTTACATGTTATTTCAACATTGGAAAACTTATGTGAGAGCGCATGTAGGTGTACACTCCACTAACAAACTATGTGTATGTTGTATTTGACTATCACAGTTCCCTTTTACACTCTTTTGAGGTTCTAACCTATTTAATCTTGATTTTAAACACATATCAACCTATTGAGACTTAAAATACATTTATATTAGCACACTAAACATGTTATACACACATGATCAACATGGATGCAAGTGGGATTGGGTAAAGGGTTGGTTGTGAGGTGTTTATGACTGCATATTTGATCAAAACATGGTTTTATGAGAATAAACATGGAGAGATATGATAATATGGCCTTTAGACCTATGGGACACCATATTCCAGCTACATGATACCTCTACAAGAAACCAACATTCTATAAACAAGAATAACTTTGACTGAGACTGCATATGGTGGCACCTTCCTACAACATAAGATAATTTTCTCATTCAAACACCATGAAACATGAAATTAAACATGTATATAATCTAATGAGATATCCAACATCCTTTTGAGTCAACATCACCAACCGGTTTGTATGGACTTTCTCAAAATAGAGCAAAAGCTATAGGGTACATGAAATAGCAAGTAGAAAAGCACAGTCAAATTCATGAGGATGGTTCATAAATCACAAGCCAAAATCATTAAAAAATATTTTTATTTAAATTAATGTATCTGAGTGTAATACCACCTCCCTAAATTATTTGACTTGTAACCTCTTCAGTTGTCCATACCAAGCACAAACCTGACTATCACTTCTGTATGTCTAGAAATGCAAAGAATTAAAATGGTTTTGACTAAAAAATGGAACTTTAAGAGAATTTAAATCATTTATATGAATTTTAATAATATTAATATACATTCCATCACCTTCACCCATGTTTTTCGTTCCTCCATGGGTTGTACAAGTGTCAAATGTTCCCTTTTTTAGTTTGCTTCTTGAGTTTCAGTTAATCAACCTACAATATTCTGATGTAACTAACAGCCCTGATAGATAATATAATCCCCTTGATGTTTAAAATGAAAAAATGACACATATACACCTTAGGAACCATGTCACTTGCATTTATGACCTCAAAAAACCCACTAAATAACCCAAAATGACATAAACTTATTAGACCATGACTAAGACTAAAAATACATTAGATAACATCAAATGAACTATAATATAGCCTATGAAAAATTATTTAACACCTAAACATATAAAAAACCAAGTTTTTTACTTAGAGGGGTCCGAATTTGACCTAAAAGTCAAATTTGGTCAACACATACCACCTCTCAACCTTAACCCAAAACCTTGTTTTCTTGACCTCTGTCACTACACAGACCAGAAACAATACCCTAATCACACCCAACATAATTTTGATATTTTAGCATTTCTTTTAATGTTATTTTATAAAAATAAGCATTTTTTTAAAGAGTTTATTTCTTTTTCTTAAGTATGTTCATTTATGTTATGCAACCGCTTTTATCAGCAACTTTATCAGCATTAACTTGTCTTAAAAGGTGGATTGATGTTCATGTACTTCTTGGATCTATCTTGCTATGCAATCCACCCACCTACCTAACTAATCAACCATTTCTTCGAGTGTTTTCTTATCTAAAAGTTATTCCTCTCAAGACAAAGAGGAATATCTACAACCGTCTAGATCATGAAATGCAAACCAATTCCAAGTTCTACTAACCTTACCCTTATTTTAAGTTTTACTCTTTCTTCTTGAAAAATAAATAAAAATTTACGCGAACCATTCTAGGATGCCCGATGGGACCTAGTTGTATCTAGGTGCTTTTTTTTCTTATTTTATGCTCATTTAACTAAAATCAAAATTTCTTTTGGGCTTAAGATTAACCTTTCATACATTTTTTGCTTGCATAATTAGCTCACATAGCTTAATTAATCAATTAAATCAACCATAGCCTCACTTCTTTGCACACACAAACCAAACCACTTACACTAAATCAAACATCATAACACTTGACATAAGTCCCAATTAGGGTTTCATCTCCTAGCGATAACTTTCACCCATTGGCTATCCCACTTGGACATCATTACCAAGGGGAGAAATCAAAACTCAATTCTTTGGCTAAGTATAATCTCTAGCAATCTGTATATCTTGGGTAAGCACCCAACACCCTTATCGCTACAGTGTGTGAAGTGAGGGGGTAGGCCTCAACATCAAGCCACATACTTATTTCTGATACAAACCCCTTTGAGATCCTAAACACAACCTAAAACCAACCATAGACTTCTTTCTCTAGTACCTACTCTACAAACCAAGTGGTGTCACATATTCTTTCTAACTTAAGGCATAAGCCACAAACGAGACAAAAAGAACCTTAGGATTTAACGTGTTTTAGTGTGTGTTTTATATTCTTTGACTTTTTTCTTGTCTCCTCTTTGTTTGAGTTATGAGAAATCTAGCCCCCTCAAAAAAACTTTCTACCACCTTGCCTTCACCTACCTCATCTCCATTGCCTTGTTCAATGGAGAGCACTCTTATATTTTCTCTTGGAGATCCTAACTTTGTTAAACTCCTAGAAGACAACCCTCTTGCCTTAGAGCATTACCTTGCATCAAGAGCCACTTGTGCTCCCAACCATACCTACAACCGACCTAGCCTTACCTATAATCAACCCAACCTCACCTATAACCAACCCAACCTTACCTACAATCAATCTAACCTCATTTATAACCAACCAACAAATGCTTAACAACCATTTGATCATCATGATAACCAACCAATAACCTTTCAACACCTATTTGACCATTGTCATAAGCCACTTCAACCTCAACTATCTCAACCTCACCAATCTTTGGGCTACCTATCTCAACCATCATATCAGCCACCTCAACCTTATCAAACTTTTGATTATCTACCCTAACCATCATATCAATTTTCTGAACCCCCTTTATGGTAACCTTATTTATCTCAAAACCAAGACTTGCTTTATCCCCTCAACCATCAACCAAACTTTATAAACCAACCTACTTTACCTATCTTATCAAATGCAACCAACAACTATCAACCCACCTTATCAACCTTACCCAACCTTTCAAACTAACCTACCTTATCAACCTTACCTAGCTTATCAAAATTATCAACCTCCCCCAATCTAACCAACAAATACTAACCAAACCTTTCAAAACCACAAATTTTATCAAACCTACTCAACCTATCAAATTCGTCAACCATGTCAAACCAGCCAACTTCATCAAACCAACAAATTAGCTCGTAACCCCAAGAGCCATGGGTACACCCTCTTCTTAGGTAGTATACCATGTTGGGGGAATCATATGCCTCAATCCTTGAAAAAATCTTGGAGGAGTTTTTCATTACACTTCCTCCAAACAAACCCATTAATCATTCTCTTCCAAAGCCCATTTGGTTTATAGAGAATGAGTTTTGTGTTTATCGTCGCACAAACAAACATGTGGTAGATAGATGTAGGTATTTTAAGATGTTTGTCTAAAACCTTATTGATTAAAAAGAGGTTTCAAAGGATATTATCCATGTTCCCCCCAACCTAGCCTTGAATATCATCAGGAAATCCATCATTGAACCTCTTTCTTCACTCATTGTTATGCAAATCCATGAACAAAGCCCTCAACACAATGAGACCCCTTCATTAGATTTGGTCCTTAGTGAACCTGTAACTAGTGAAACCATAATTGAAACCCTAACCAATCCACTTTTTTACTAAGTAAAACCTTCTCAAATTTCTTTTAAAACCACAATTAAGGAAATCAACCCACCTCTTCAACTTCTCCTTTTAGTGGATCAAACTCAAATCAACCTACCTCTTCCACTCTCTCAAAAGGTGGAATCACCCCCAACAACCATACATATTCCACCTACCCTTTTGTTGGACCCAATAAAAGATACCTTACCCTTTCCACTTCCTATTTCAGTAGAGCAAACATCAAACCAACCCAACCTACCTCTTTCACCTCCTCTTTTTATAGAGCTAATCCAAAACACCTCACCTATAACTAATCCAACCTCACCTCAAATCAACCCAACCCCAACCTCAACTCAAACCAAACCCATTCAAATCCTCTATAATATACTCATTTTCTTCTATCTAATGATATTGTCTTTGATTCCATTCCCTTTTGAATAGAGTCAAATCTTTATCACCTTACCTTACCAAACAAACAAGCAAACCCAACCAACAAACCAAATCAACCACCCATCCTATCTCCCCCAACCAATCAAAATAACCCCTAAACCAAATCAATCAACCATGATCCGCCCACATTTTAACCCAACCATCGCCAACTTATCTAACAACCCAAACCCAAACCAACCCATCATTCAAGATTTATTGAGTCTTGGTCATCATTTCATCCAAGCTACCCATACCTTGCCTAAGCTCCCTCATTGAGACAACCAGATGTTCTTATACAACTAGTCTTTATTTCAAGCTAATGTTACCAACAACATTTATAGACCCCAAACCTACCCGAATCTAACCCAACAATGTTTCCTTCATCATAGCACCATAAGAGAGATCACACCTAAACCACCGCCTACAACTTGAACTCCATACTAACAACTAACAACCCTTAGGAGGAAAATGAGGTCATCTTCATCCTTCCTAAATCCTCTTTACTAACCAATGTATTTACCTGAGAATCTTTTTACCGCCTCAACATTTATGAAAAGAGCATCTAGGGGATTTTCCCTCAAAAATCTTTGACTAAGCAATAACCTAAACATTAACCAATAACCAAACTGAACCTTAACCTTTTTCCTACCAAATTTAACCAATGACCAAACCAACCTTTGGCACGTATGCATTAAACTACACCTAGCCTAACACCAAACCAACCTTAAACCTAACCAAACCTTGACCTTGACTAGCCTTTTACCAATAAATAAAACCAACCACCATTAAGCCTAAAATCCAACTCAAAACCTAACTATCATCACCTAACCAACCTTGCCTCTTGCTTTGTCAACTGTCTATGGAAGGAGAAAACTGGGGGAGTGCTCCCTCTAAGAGGTTTCATCCATTTATCAACTCAAAACCTTGTCTTAAGAAAATGACCAAACCAACCCTTGGTATTTTCTTATATTAACCTACACCTAACCTTGACCTTAACCCAACCTTTTACCTCAAACCTAAGCAAACCTTCAACTTCAACCATTTTTCTTAGGCCTCTTTTGGTTTTTAAACCTTGTAACCCCACCTTTTCACTCAACTACCCATCAACCTAGCAAACCAACCCAAACAAAACCTAAACCTACCTAACCAAACCAAAAACCAACCACCATTACAATCTGAGAAAAGTCTAGCGATTATCACCTAACCAACTTTGTGGACATAAATGGAATCATTTTGTTTCATTCTGCCTACTTAACCATTGTCACTCCAACATATTTTCCACATCTAATCTAGTGTCAAAAAGTAACTAGGGGACATCTTCACTCCTGATTGGCTCAAATTGTTTACATGTGTGGGTCTAGGGCATATCAAAACCTAAGCCTCTCAATTCTTTGCATTCGCATCTTGTTCTTTTATTAAACCAAGTTCTTATTCATCTTGTGTATAACTTAAGCTCATCTCTTGTTTTCAAACACCTTCATCTCTTTATTTTAAGGGCAACTGATTAAAATAGGATCATATTATTATCCATCACAGCCTTAGTCTAATCCTAAGCATGGGTATCACGGCTCTACCTATGGCATGATTTTCATGGACACTTTTCATCCTTTATAGGATGGATCCTCATGGTCATTGTCACTTAAACTTCTTTTACCCATCATCAACCTTATTGTGTTATGGTTTTGCCTCCATAAAGGAAATCCTTCAAACTTATATATATTTTCCCATGTCTAAACCAACATAAAATCAATTTGGGATACTGAATATCACTTGGGTCAAATATTTAGCATACAGACTGCTCCCTTGAATGACAACTATCACACCTAAACAAATCCAAAGCTTAGACCACTCCTTTTAATGATGGATAAACCAAACATTTGTCAAGCAAGCAATCATTCGAAAGCTTCTTGTATTGATCAGCTTCCCAAAACCATCAACTCAAAGAAATCAATAGACCTCAAGTCAAAATTTAAAAACAAAGTAATCCTAAAGAAAGCTTCCATCAACTTTCACACAACATTTGTAGACTTTGCACATCGATCAATTTACACCAAAAGTAGAACATGGACTCATCTATAATGGTTCCTAGGTTACCTACAGAAGGAGAAAGTCATCCCCACTAGAAGGTTGCATTACCATCTATTCACCTACTTCATACATCTCTCCTTTTACACTCTACAAATTAAGAGATTTTGAACTTACTTGACACTACATGAACAAACTACTTCTTTTAACCAATGAACTAACATTAATTCAATGCATAAAAGGGGTGTATGTTCTTAAGCCCACCCATCTTGCCATTTTGGTCTTTGCCAACTGGAGCATTTCAACCTCCTACTTTCATGACCACTTAAGAAGAGGTGTGGCTTCCATCTTTGTGTCATTGAAACCCCAACCACCTAATTTACACCATTCCACCAAATCAAGCAACCTATTTGAGCACCAACTAATCAGCCAACCATGCACCCATTGGAGAGCACCTTATTCTCTACCACCCAACCAAACCAATTAACCTCAATTTGGTCATCTTGACCCACCTTTCACACTTTTTATGACTCAACTTTGCCTTGGTCATTTTGATCTCATCATTTACCTTGCCATTTTTTATGACATTACGCTACTTTTATGCATCGACCATTTAGGTGCTTCAGAGTACGACCCTTTGCAATCATGACATTTGTAACCATTTTTGTCTTCTCAAAATCACATCCTACCTTGGATACCTGCAAATATATCAACCTTACTTAGGAGACTTGAGTTTATAGGAGTAACCCATATCAACTATGCCTAACATTGTGTCCTAGTTACCCTATCACTTGTCCTTCTAGTACTAACATTATTTTACTACCTTACCCCAACCCTCTAACCATTGGAGATTATCCTTATCCACCAAAAACCATAACCAACCACATTACCTCATTATGGTTCCTTTTAGTCTGACTAACACATGTTTTAAGATGACTTTGTTTTGATCATTTTGACTGCATCAACTGTATTGCCAAGTTGGACATTTTGAACTTATGCTACCTTACACACACCTGACTAATTTATGTCCTCATGGGAGAACTTCCTACCTTGGATACCCATGAAAACACTAACCTTGTCTAAGAGACTTAAGTTTATTAGCGTAACCCAACCATCATATATGGTCACGTGGTCCACTTGTCACTTGTCCTTCTAGTACTGACCTTATTTTTACCAACCATGGCAACCTAGTCAATACATGATCTTGGATATCACACTTCATCATAATTTATGCACGTGTTTATTCTTTAGTGCCCAACCTATCACCCACTTCTTCATCAACTTATCCACTTATCACATCCACACCCAATTCTATTTCACCTCATCGATTCTCATTTTGAGGGAAAACACCCCCTTCCATACTCCGAATAACCTAACCTCTGACCCACAATCCATTTTTGTTTTGTAACATGTTGATACAAACTGCATAACAAAAAGGGGCAAAATATAGACATTAAAAAACTGTACACAATAGTTCTAGTTATCGAACTAACCCTTTGGACCCCCTCGAGACTATCCCATAACCTTTTGACCATAAACTTTAATCAAGTTAGATGACTAGCTAAATTGACCAATTAACCTACATTTGACTAAACCTAACCTTCACCCTCGACCGTTGACAGTCACCCTGACCGTCGATAGTCAGGTTTTCACTACCTAAACACTTAGACTCCAACTCAATTACAACTTGTTTTTTAATTTTTAGTTGTCTATTCTAAGTGTGGATCAATGCATGTTGGCACTAAAAATAAACAAACACTTTGAACCTCTTATTAACATATTGTTGCACCTCTCTTTCCTATAAAAAAAAGGAGAGGGGAAGGTTAAAGGGATCTAGATCAGTAATCATCATCAAAACTTTTTGGGTAAGAGATCAGAGCTTCTTGTGCAGGTATTCTTCTAGCTTCTAGCATCCCAACTCTAGGACTTCTTTAAGCCATCAAATATCAACCACAATCTAAGTATATTGTTCTTGTTTTAATTTTTAGTTATTTAGTTTTAATAGTTCTACAATTCTATGTATTACCTCTTCCACCAGAATACCCTCAGACCATTCTCAACCACCTGAGTACCAAACATTTACCTTTGATACCTCTAATGCTCTTTCTTACCCTCATAACTATTAACCAACCTCCAATAACTTACAGAACCTTTTAGTAACCAATCCATAACCTATTCTAACCAAAACCAATAACCTATCTAAACCCACAGTAATCATTGATGATCACCCTGACCATCAATAGTCACCCTGATCACCGACGATCACCTTGACTACCAATGGTCACATCCAACCGCCGACAATCACTGTGTAAATCACTCATATCCAAAACAACAAGCTCATACCACCTCTCAACCTCAACCCAAAACCTTGTTTTATTGACCTCTATCACTACACAAATCAGAAATAATATTTTAACCACACCTAACCTACTTTTGATAGTTTAGCATTTCTTTTAATATTATTTTGCTAAAATAAGCATTTATTTTTAAAAGAATTTATTTATTTTGCTTAAGTAATTTCATTTATGTTATGCAACATCTTTTATCAATAACTTTATTAGTATTAACTTATCTTAAAATATGGATTGATGACCTCCAATAAAGTCATGTACTTCTTAGATCTAGCTTACTAGGCAATCCACCCACCCAACTAATCAACCATTTCTTTGAGCATTTTTTTATCTGCACATCATTCCTCTCAAGACAAAGAGGAGTATCTACAACTGTCTGGATCACGGAGTACAAACAAAATCTAAGTTCTACTAACCTTACCCTTCTTTCAAGTTTTACTTTTTTTCTTGAGAAATAAAGCAAAATTTGCGTGGAACACAACTCATCAAGGTGATTCCATATGGCATCATCCTGTGTACCTAAACCATAGACCCAATTTGATGAGGGACTGCCGTGTGGAATCTCAATGACATCATCATTCCCTTGAGCTTAAATTTAACAAATGTTTTCTCATCATAAAACCATAAACCCTAGGCCTTCAGGCTAATAAAGATGTGCCACATATAACTTGAGAGATTAAATTTGACAATCATCCTGAACGTTAAAACTATTGAAGCCCTGAGGAGAATGCTTGGTCTAAAATTTTCATCTAGGACTACATGGATATAAATATCTAAATTTGCTTAGATCTATTAAGTCTCAGTCTGAATCATGTTTTAGAAATACATCAAATCTCCTTTCTTCAAGCCATTTCACCTCAAATTTAGGTAAGTTGTCTAACTTTTCTAGAGTTTATTGACTTCTTTTCCTGAGCCATTTAGTTTTTTTTGCTTCTTTTTAGAATTAATGGTTAAGTGTTCATATGATTTCAGTTTTTAGACTTAGTCAATTCTGTAAAAATGGGTGAAATCTACTTCAGATTTAGTTTTATGTTCATTGAAAATAGTCCCCTTTCTATTAAGTTTATGAACCCTTTCGCTTCTATTTCAAGAACTTAATGGTTTAAATTTGAAATAATTAATCATTTTCATTTAAATTTTTAGGCTCATTTTTTTTCAAAAAATTAGCCATTTTAATTCAAAATTGTTGATTGTGCCCTTTTATCTTTTCCCACAGGTGCTCTGAGTATTTCTAATGCCACGTGACACTCTTTCACAACACCCAATGGCCTAAACCCATTCAAAAAGGCTTTTCAGCACTTAACCAATTCTCCAAATTCCTCTCGAAGCCACGTGTAAAATTTTTGCTTCTTTGGGACTTGGTCAATTCTTCAAAAAGTTCCCACAATCACATGTAGTCTTTTCATTTCCTTGCGGGACTTAAGAATTTCAAATTCACATAAAAGTATTCAACTCTTCAAATCACCAAGATTCTTCTAAGTTCCACAATCTTGATGACCCACTGCCCTTGATGACTTTGTACATAGTAAAATCCTCTAGGCAAGTAAGCGAGCAAGGTTCTACCAAGTGGCATGATCTTGATGACCCACGGGGTGGTTCGTGTAATCTCAAAATACATCAAAGCATCAGGGGAGCGAGACACGTCCCTATATCAAGATCTCATAGCCCAAGAGCATCTTGCACATTGAATAAATAATTGGACACACGGGTGAATAAAATAATGCCAAGTGGCATAATCTCATCTTACCACAGCCAAGGACCAGTCTGTCAGGAGGGTACAAAGAGAAGTTAAGAAAAAGACAAGTGAACCCAATGGCCAAAGGGGTGAGCCTAGCATCAAAATGGCTTGAGAACTAAATTTGATGCTTGTCTAGCCCATCATGGCCATCAAACTTGAGGTTTAACTATATTTAAAATTTGGGTACGTAAGTATGCAACAATTGGTTCCTCAACAACAAAGAGATACATAAGGCAACTCTGAACTAATGAGAAAATAATAAGTGGTAGATTCTGGTGAGTGGGCAAATCGCAAGGTAATTGGCAGGTGATCAAGAAGTGTCATGCATGGCATTTAGAGCATGATCAAAGAATGTCTAGAACTGACATAATGAGGAGTGGTTACAGAACTTAAGTAAGCTCACACATGTTGGTGGTTACGCTTAGTTTATGACATGATCAACTGAGTTAGTGGAAAGAGTGGTTGTTTTATTTTGAGCAGTAATTAAAACCCAATCTAGGCCTTGCCTTGGCATGCACATTCAAGTTTGGCATGATTTGGCAATCAAGGCATGGGATTCCTTATAGGCATCTTTGAATTTTGAATGATGGAGTTGGCACCCTCATGTATATATTGTTTTTTGGAATCCTTTCTCAAAGTTATATCGTTATGGACTAAAAATTACAATGTAAACCCAGACATTTTATCCCTTATGCTTTTTACTACTTTCTAAGATAATATCTCCCTTTCTCATGTTTTAGTCTTGTTACATAATTATTTTATTACACTTGAATGACTATAATCACCCAATATTATTTTAAAAAATGCATAATTTGATATTTGATATGTTGTTAAGATTTTAAATCCATCTCATGTGCATATATATGGTGATCATGGTATTTTTATCTTATCCGATCAACTTCCCAGACTCTTGCACCATCCTTGGGTTGAAATTGTGCTAAGTCTAGCTCAACTAAGAATTGGTTTCAGTGGGTGTGTTCAATCAGACATTGCAATAACATCTTCAGTATCAATAAGTTTTTATCTGTTTATCCCTTCTCTTTTGCATTTTTTTATGATAAGTTAATTCAGGTTGAAAGCAATCCAAATATGCATGTTAATCTTGATTGTTTAAGTTTGTTTGTCCTTGTTTAAGCATCGTTGAATATATACATGTGATAAATTTGCTTAGAAATTAATTATTTACTTATTGTGTTTATCTTAAGAAACTGTGATTTTTATTTAACGTTGGGCCCTGTGAGTATTGTCCAAGGAACTTCTAACATCTTTGTAAATGTCTAAGATAGAGCTATCAAAAGAGACTCAGTTTGTAAATAGGACCCTTACATGGAATGGTTACAAATCAATCCATTGAGTGAATTTCAACATACTAAGACTTGGTATATTTAGACCTTAAAGAAGTATTTTCTTCGCGAGATCTTCTTCCTTTCAAGAGAGGTAGAGTCACATAACAAAACCCTACCTAATTTTTGTCGTGTCAATAAAACCACCAATACCTCCACTTACAGATTAGAGGATAAGAAACCCAAAACAATTGACTAAATTCATCATTCCTTCTACATACTAAAGGGTAAAAACCTAAAATAAATGACTAAATTTTCCAATCCTCTCTCCCTTATTAACATATATTTATATTGTTTGTGTGTTAAATAAATCCCCTTAACTTAAAATTATTATTAAAAACATGTAAATAAAAAATTGACATTAAAATAATAACTACTTCTAAAAATCATCTTAAGATGACTTTTAAATACATAGGAGAAAAGAGTCCCATAAAAAAATATATAGAGAGAGTTAAAATTTTATTAACACACTTTTATTGATAAGTTTTAGATTACGGTAAAAGCAGGGTTTGAAGGGACCCCGAAACCCTTTAACAGAATCAAAAAAGATAAAACACTTTTATTGATAAGTCATCAATTGAAATGAAAAAAGAAAAAAACATATGACATTTATGATGGTATCACAATTTGATGCCTTCTTAATTACACATAATGAAATGATGAGGATTATAAATAATTTCTTTTATATATTCATTTATTGATATTGTATATATTAATATCATAAGATTAACATAATTAATAAGAATTATTGATATTGGATATATTAATATTAATAAAAAAATAACAATAAATAATAGGAATTAAAAATTTATTAAATTATTGAATCGTATGAGAATTTTTTATCAACATTTTTTGTTACACTTTGTGAACTATCAAGGTAAGAGATTGATATCAAATGAATGTTTTAAGTATTTGGAGGAAGTGCAAATCAATTTTGATTTAACTTAAACACGAAGTTATATGTCATCTAATCTGGGTCAGAATTACTAGTTGTTAATCTAGTAGCGTTATAAATATGATTGATGACAAAATATGGATTAAATAACTTCAAATTGAGATATTGAAATTTGTTGGTTTTCTTTTATAAATACCTGTAAGTAAAATCAGAGATTAACACCATAAAAAAATAAAAAACTCAAAACATGTGTAAAATTTTGTAAGACCTCAAAATCAACTTCAAGAGACCGCCCCCTTCACTTATGACATCTTTAGATTTTCTTCACTTATAATTGAAATGTTTATGAAATTATAATCTTGTAGATTATATTTCTTCAATATATTTTGACATATTTAATTTGACAAATGAATACTTTATATATTTTTTTATAGACTTGATTATTTATCCAAATGATGGTTCATATACTTTAACATGAAACATTAATTAAAGTTTCTCACACGATTTTACCAAAATCTAATCAATACTCCATAATACATTATGGAAATACCCTCTTTAATTTATAAGAAAATAAATCTCATCAATACTTCATAAATTGTGGAGATATAAAAAAATAAATCTTATAAAAGATGTTCTAGTGGATGATGTGTAAAACATTCTCGCTTTGCTTTGCTTTAAATGAAAGGAAAGCTACTTTAAGACACAAAATGTTGACAATAATTCTTAAGAGAGTCGCACTTACGTTTGACATTATATTACATTTATATCAGTAAACATAGGTTGACATTAATTGTCCTTCAAACACGGGTGAAGGACAATTGGGTGTCATTAAAATAGTTAATACGTTACTGTGGCAAGCGTTGGAAAAGAAGAGGAAACATGTGAGAATGCAGAAGCATTTAAAGTATTAATTAGACAATTGATGCGTATTCATGACGGGCGTCGTTCATGTGCCACGCTGTCAACCTGCGGAGAATAAGTGAGGAGAAGGCATTATTGAATGCAAATAAATGGGCATTGTCATTCACTGCCACTGTGGGATAACTCCGTGATGTGATGCATGTTTTACCCTTCTCTGCAAAACTCTCCACGATGGTATGATCCACCTGCACACATATGATAAGGATCAAATCATAAACCTTTATGTCCACATCTGATAATTATTGGAAGCTACAGATAACTGAACCTCACCAATACCCGCAAGGAGAGGGATTTTTGATGAGGACCCAGGTTTACAAATCCTCCGTAACTTGTTCTGTCCGCAGCAGGGGCTAATGTCGATCTGGGCAGTGGGCAGTGGGCATCTAATCAGAATCTCAGTTAAAACGAAAGGAAATAACGTTAATGCAATTAAGTACCTGCTTTGGTCGACGCACAATACCACTTTCCTCAGCCGGTCGTTTGATTTATGTTTGAAAAATCTGAAGGAAACAACGCTTCTTTCTCTCATATCATCCGATGCCAAAACCAGCAACCCCAGTCCCTTGGGGGCCACCGCCTCTTCACCTGCGTCTGCGCTGCACAAATTTTGGGCAGTGGTGAAAACATCCCCGTCGTCCACCATTTGGTATTCGACCTCATCGCCCAACTCAAATTCGACCTCCACGTCGACCTGCAATGTCCACAATATCCAGCAATTAAAACCATTCGGTATAAAAATTTTACTAACAGCTATAAGTATGTCCCACCTGTGCTGCGCCTGAATTTAATCCATCCACCTCCATGACCGAACCCCTCTTCAATACGACGTTCTGTTTTGTTACACTGCTACTGCGTAATGCTTCCACCTCAGCCACCGGCCATTGAATGAGACTACTCCTGCTGCAGCTGTCAAGCCGCACAACCCTCGGAATCGCCTGCAATAAACAATAAAAGGATCCAACAAATATCATGCACAATTGTAACGGTACTCAATGATCCACGTGCCCTTGATAGATTCATTACCTGAACAGAAGCCCATCCTTTGGCGATGTCGTCGATGACAGTGTCAGACTCGTTGATCCATCCCCACAGAATCCTTCTGCCCTTGTTATCGTCATAAAATGTCTTGGAAGCATAGAACTTGCCATAGTCGTATCTAAGCCCATTTGGGCCTTCAATAGATCCATTATCAGGCACATATCTATCAATCCTAGGGAAATACTTGCCCACAGTGTAGTAGTCCACCTTTGAATCGTCCAAACTGTTCTTCAACACGTGTTTCACAGAAGGTCCCTCAGCAGATGTATCAAGACCATCATTGCCATTGACAGAAACGGGGTAGAAATCTGGGCATTCCCACATTCCTGTATGCCTTGCAGAATGAAGAGGATGTTTTGCTTTCACCCACTTCTTGAAATCCTTGCTTCTGTAAAGCAAGGCCATTCCTACCTTGCTCTTGTCTCTTTTATTCCCAACCAGAACTCGCCATCTTTTGTCTGATCCCAACCAGCCTGTAGTTGGGTCTCTGAAGGAACTGCTATTTATTATTCCCTCAGGCAGCATGATGGGATTCTCTGGAATCTTCTTCCACTCCCTTAGCAAAGGATCTGAGGGGTTTTCGGGAACAGCCATGTTTGTAACTTGTATGGAGTCATTACTGTTGCCTGTGTATAAAATAACAGGAGCGCCACCCTTTTGCAAAAAAGTTGCAGATCCAGACCAGGCTCCATTGATGTCATACCATGCATCTGGGTACAGAGCTGCTCCGGCCAAATATTCCCAGTTTATCAAATCTCTAGAAACTGCATGCCCCCACCTAATCAGTCCCCACACAGCCGAAAAGGGATTATACTGGTAAAATAAATGATAATATCCCTTGTAGAATAATGGCGCTGCAAAATTCAACCCATATCCAATTTTAGACCGCGTATTATCATGAGGGTATCAAACTAATATAGAATGAATTAAGATGCATGATGAATGCTTACCGTTGGGATCTTTGATGTCGCATCCATGCACAGATAAAATACAAAAGGATCAGCATAAATTCAATTATAAAAGAAAACAAGAAGCAGACCACCGCCTAGAGAATTCCGCAGAAATACAATGTTGATAAATTTAACGATGGCAATCATCCGATTTCCTCTCTAAAAAGGTTTAGGAAAAAACATACCATTCATCCAATTCTTCACAGGCTGAAAGTGGTAAGCAGTCCTATATGCATTGGCCGAAGATAGTTTATATCCAGGCTTTGGCTTGCTCTTCTCGACGGCCATCAAACTGGCTTCATCCCATTCATGATGGGAAGCATGGGAGCATACAATCAAAACAGCAGAAAGAAAGGAACACAAGAGGAAAGTAGAGCTCCCCATTGCGTCTATGGTAGCAAAACAGATCTGTGTCTATTGCGCAATTGGGGCTGAATTTATATGTTGCTAAAACTTGTTTCAATTTCATAACATGGGGAAAAGCGAAAAAGTATGGATAAGGATGGTTTAAGGATAACTCATTGCAAGCCCTCAGCCGACGTATACGAATCAATTCGTAAGCACTGTGCATGGATTCTTATCCTCGGTAATTTCAATCTACAGACAAGAAAACAGTGATACTCTGAATGGAGCATAAATTACAGTGGAGACCGGTGAGAATTGGGCATTTATTACGGAAAATACAATTGGACGTTCTCGTTATCGGTAATGGAAAAAGGCCTTCATGAGTCATATGATCTTTTGAAGACTTGTGATTTGAAGGCCAAAAAATAGTTAAATGGGGACATGTTCACATTGAATGAAGTCACAAGCCCATTAGCTACTTTGGTCCATGAGAATTCATTAGTTTTGTAGTTGTAGAATTACATTGTTTTAGGGTATTACGGTGTTTATCTATTATCAATTTATATTGGATTCTTATTGTCGTATTTTCTCTATTTTTTGTATTATATTTTTCTTTTTCTTTTCTTTTTTTTAATCTTTTTTTCTCTTTTATTTTGTTTACTTCAATTTATATTGGGTAATAAGGGTGGGCTTTGTAACTTTTATTTTGGGTCCTATGTGTTTGAGGTATTTTATTTGTCAATTTTTCATGTTCGTGTTGCAAATTACACGTCAATTTAGTTTTAATTTAAATTTGAGAAGTCTATAAATATATAGGTGTATTAGTGTATATAGAATTATTTATATGGAAAAATAGTTTTACATTAACATAGAATATGTTGGGTGAATATTTTGTCGTCAACTAACTGATGACAAAATGGGGATATCAGCCACAGCATAAGAAAGATTTACCACCTTGAAAAGTATGGGTTTACCAGATTTAAACAAAGTAAATCTCTCCTCTCATCAAGGGGAGGTTCCCTATCAATATTTACGTGCCGGATATATAATTAAGCAGAAAATAACACATGAGGGTGGTATAACATCATCTACCCCTCTTTTTTCAGAGGTAATGTATGAAGGACAAAAGAGGAAAATCCTTGGTCTAAAGCTAACAACACTCCTCTTCTTTCAGGAATGGTATCAAACGAAGAGCAAGAGATTACCCGAAGTAACAAAAACCATAAGAACGCTCACGCAAGCACAAAGTCTTCCGTAGCTTCTCCACAGATCCGGAATAAGTACAACTGTAGAGTAAAGTGAAGCACAAAGTCTTCCCCTGAAACTACAAAAGATAAAAGAATCTCAAAGGTAAAAGTAGCACAAAGTCTATTTTCTACCCTCAAGAAGTGCCCTCAGATAATAATAACACACCTATTTTGCTTATTAAATCAGATAAACAAGATGTTACCAGGAAAAAGACATAAGAATTATTTCCTAAATAACACAGATAATCTCAACACAAAGTTTGAAATAAACTGCTTCTCATTTATTTAATCAAAACATGATTTACAAGTTTGAGCACAAAGTCTCAAAAGTTGCTTCAATCTCAGCAGAGTGTTTGCTATTAACTTTTCCAAGATCATTTACAAATGAGGTCTCCACTATATATAGGGAGAAAACCCTCAAAAACAGAAAATAATAAAATATAAAATATCTTGGTCAAAGATGACTCATCTTTGACTTTTAGATATTTTTCTGAAAATTTTACAAGTAATTACATATTACAAAATTGCATGCATTCTGCACAAAATAGAAATGCATAAGGATAGAAGAAGAGAGAAGGGGGAGAGAGAGTGTCAATTCTTGCTGCCGGACTTCTTCAGATGAGCATCGTACATGGCGATCGATGCCTGAATTCCTATGCTGTCTGGCGCAACTACATTTTTGAAGACGACTCTCGCTCTGATCAGTGTGTCTTTCAATGTTGTGATGGCTTTAGAGTATCCAGTTAACCTAGATTTCAAATTCTCCAAAGTTAACTGAGCATCCAGAATGCTGTCCACCGAAGTCATTGAGAAAGATGCTTCTTCAAAATCTTTTCGAATCATCCCTTTGAAATTCTGGATCATTTCTTCTAGATTTTGAAGATCAGTGACTCCTTGATCTCAACATAGGAGTCCTTACTCGAGATGGCACCAACAGACATCAAAGTGCTCTTCTTGGGATCTTTCATTTCTTTCCATTTGCCGAGATCTTTCTCCAAACTATCAATCTTTATTTTTAGTCTTCTCCTTGGTCTTGGACTGCTTCAGGGAAACTTCGGTGACCTGGAAGAACTTCTGCTGAAAAGACGCCGAAGAAGAGGGACCCTTCACAGAAACTGCAACAAGAACCATGATTGTGCAATTAGAGGAAGAAAGTAGTGATCTGGGAGAACTGCACGTTCGTTGGTCACGATCAGGGATATGCGTTTGAAAGGGATGAGATGCGAGCAGGTTGAAAAGAGGAAGAAAAAAGGGAGCGGGCACAGAAAATAAAAAGAATAAAGATTTCTCCAGAGCTAGAGAAATGTGAGTTCCAAATGCAAGAGCGGCAGAACGGAGACGGCGAACACGGCAGACGTCGGCAGACAACACCGCTGACGTCGGCAATCCTGCCGACCACGACAGAAAAAAACTACCAACCACGACAGACATATCGGCCGACGTCGGCAGGATTGGCTCAAACAACCCACGGTAGTCGGCGGTAAATTTACCGCCCACTGCATAGGCGGTGAAAAGGGAATGCAGAACACAGGTAAGGGCGGCAAAATTTGCCGCCCTTGCAGGCAAAAGTGCAGGGGCGACAAATTTAGCCGCCCTTGCAGGGAAAAGTGCAGGGGCGACAAATTTAGCCGCCCTTGCACAAAAAATGAAGAAAAATACAGAGGCGGCAAAATTTGCCGCCCTTACACAGGGGAAATGGAAGAAAAGACCAACTCCGGAAGGAGTCCAGGGGAGGAAAAAATTGGCCGAAACGAGATGGTAACCACTTATCGTTCTGAGGCCAAGATGAGAGCGAATACGAAATCCATCTAGAAGAACGAACTGAGGGAGACGAAAAGATGAAACAGACAAGTTCTGTAGGGGAGCTCTAAAAATAAGTACAGTTGATTTTAGGAACAACAGTTGGCTTCTGTTGGGGAACTGCCTTCTATTACAAAAAGTAATTGAAGGGAGTAGAATCCAGAATCTCCAGTGCCTTAGAAGCGTGCCATTGGGCCACGGAGTCAAGCTACTCAAAAAAAAAGGCTTCAAAAATGAAAACAAAACGAATAAAACAAAGCTAAAGACTACAAATATACAGGTGAATTTATTTGGCACTTCAAGAAATGAAGCACCTCAGCTGCTGCCTCTTTAGAGGCAGTGGCGGTGACGCTCTGTCTTGATAAACCAGTAAGAGGCCATTTTCCCCCCAGAATTGACGATGTGTAAATGGAAACTTTCACCAAAAAACCAACTTCCTGTGCCATCCCTTTAGTTTTCTCCTCTTGCCCCACATCAAGATTTGTCTTTTGACCCGAAAACCATGAATCTTTATTTTCTGGGTGAAGAGTTCTTTTTCTTGATCATGATGCGCAGCAGCATGGTCAGATACCATAATTGGTTGCTCTTCTGGTTCTATCCATCACCTGATTTGATTGTCCTCATTTGACACCCGCCACCGATTGGCACTATCAAGTCCACTTGTCATTATTTCAGTTGAACCAATTTTCTGGTTGGCATTCTCAAGGGCTTTAACAGGTTCTTCATGAACGTCTTCTGTGGTCAAAAGATAAATACCCCTGCAAGAGGACTCAAACAAAATCTGAGCCGCAGGAGATGACGTTTGGGTGACCACGTACTTTGTCTCTCTCTCAGGGAGCAACTTTTGCATCACGCCTTTCACAAGAATCTTTGCCTGGGATAAGTCCATGCTCAATTCTCCTCCGACATCCTTGCAAAAGTTCCACCCAAGTAGAATGCCATATGAGGCTGGGACGTCAGCTACTAGCACTGTCATCTTAATCCTCTTGTTAGGGAATGCAGCAAATGCAAATTGGGCATCTTTGATTTGCCCCAATAGTGGTACTTGTTTGTTCTCCATGGAGAAACATCTCCCAAAAGTTTTAGTCAATGTGAGACCAAGAGATTCTGCCACTCTAGCAGGCATAACATTGTCAGATGCACCAAAATCGATGATGCAGTTGCTCAGCTTGCGACCGTTTATTAACAGAGAAACATAGAAAGGTTCTATTTTCTCTATTTTCTCAAGAGCAACTGGAGGATTCACGACAAGATTGTTCTGGGTGGATATATCTTTTGGGGGATCATGAGTTACCCTCAAAATTTCTTGTCTTGTAAGGACGGCTGTACCTTTCACACATTTCGCCAATTTGTCCAACTGTTCAGGATGGGCTTGTAGAAATTCAAATTCAGACATTTGAATTTTGGTCTTTTTGACATGCTCAATTATATCAAATGTCGATATTAGACTAGGCACAGAGGATGGGAGTTCACTCTTTTGGTTTTTGGGATGGGAAGGGCTGGTTTGCGAAGTTGAAGTAAAGGGGGCAGAGGTGCTTGGGGTACGTACCTTTTCAATAGTCAATGGGTCTTTTGGTTGGAAGGGCAGAGCGGTTCCCCGCTTGGCAATTGAAACTATTGGCCGAGGTTGCTCCTCTATCTTCTCTTTATCAACTTGTCAGGCTAACTGTTTCTGGGACCAGGTGAATATGGCATATGATCCTTCAGTTGCATTCCCCTCACTTCTGAGTTTCTCTTGATAATTCAGGTAGCCAATAACGGAGTCACTAGCTAATTCTTCTTCTTGCTCTCCAAAGAGATTAGCATCATATTGTTGGTCCAACTCAGGTTGAAAAGGGGGAGCACATTCTATTTTTAGATATCCAATCACTGTGTTGGTTGGAGGGGCTTCAAGGGCGAGGTTCCTCTGTGGGGGAGGAAGACGATTTGGCTGCCCTTGATTCCTAGCAGCATTGCCTTGGTACGCTTGATTTTGAAATGTCCTCCTTGGCATATCTTGATTAGGAGAAGTAGACATAACTTGGGCCATCTGTCTTCTGAGAGCTAGCATTTCATTTGCTAACTTTTGTACCATATGATCTGTAGTAGCTGTAGAAGGGCTTTCAATAGATGAAGGAAATTTATTTTTACTTGGGTCTTTTCTGATCTTACCTGTCAGGATAAGATCATCCTCAATCTCAGTAGCTAAATTTTGAGCCAATGCTAGATCCATAGGGCCAGCTCGCCTTAACAGGAAACTTACTTCAGGAAGCTGCGAGTTGATGAAAAAGCACTTGAGATTTTCCGGCGTGGGCTGAGCCACGGTTGGAATTTGATTCCTTAATTTGTTGAATTTGGCTATGAAATCCCTCATGGGTTCTTGAGATTCTTTTTTCATCTGTGTTAGCTGAGCTAACAAAGCATGTGCATCTTCAGCAGGTTTAAATCTAGCTTCAAATATGGACTTTAGTGTATTCCAGTCAGTCATTGACCCGACCTGCAAGTGATAGAACCAATCCGCAGCAGCACCTTGCAAAGTCTCCACAAAAATTCTCACTGCTACATCTTCAAATTCGACACCAATTACGCCACATGCTATGGAGAAAGCAGCAATATGCTCGTCGGGATGAACCTTTCCATCACCAAAAAACTTACAAATTTTTTTTCTAGAACTACAAGGTAGTTCATGCAGAGGTGGGGTCAAGTTAAGAGGGCCAAAAGAATTACCCCATGGGCCTTAAGCCATTATAATAAGAGGATTAAAAGGTGGGATAACAAACCTTGGGGGAGTGTTTATAGGTAGACGACGATTAACAATAGGAAAAGAAGTTCTACCTTGTGTTGGTGACCTGACAAGGCTAGAAGAAAAACTCTTAGACCGTTGAAGAGAAACTGATGGAGGAAACAAATCAAAATTACTCTATTATGCCAATTCAAACACAAGGTCGACAACACCCTTAGATCTCTGACTTCTAGTGTAGCGTGGAGTTGCCAGATTTTAAAAATAGAAAAGGGACTGAAACTGCTTCAAGTTGAAGCTTGAGGCTTCAAAATGCGCATTCTTCCCAGTAGCTCTAGTTTTGCAGACCAGATAATATAATGGAGGTAGCTGGTAAGGCTATAATGATAATGGGTAAGACATGAAATTGAGTCGCTAGATTATGTAATGAATAAGGGTAGGGACTGCTTCAATCTGAAACTTGAGGTTTTAGACTGCACATTCGAGTCCCCAGTGGAGTTGCCAAAAACTGTTGAGTGAATATTTTGTCGTCAACTAACTGATGACAAAATGGGGATATCAGCCACAGCATAAAAAAGATTTACCACCTTGAAAAGTATGGGTTTACCAGATCTAAACAAAGTAAATCTCTCCTCTCATCAAGGGGAGGTTCCCTATCAATATTTACGTGCCGGATATATAATTAAGCAGAAAATAACATATGAGAGTGGTATAACAGCATCTACCCCTCTTTTTTCAAAGGTAATGTATGAAGGACAAAAGAAGAAAATCCTTGGTCTAAAGCTAACAACACTCCTCTTCTTTCACGAATGGTATCAAACGAAGAGCAAGAGATTACCTGAAGTAAAAAAAACCACAAGAACGCTCACGCAAGTGCAAAGTCTTCTGTAACTTCTCCACAGATCCGGAATAAGTACAACCGTAGAGTAAAGTGAAGTACAAAGTCTTCACCTGAAACTACAAAAGATAAAAGAATCTCAAAAGTAAAAGTAGCACAAAGTCTATTTTCTACCCTCAAGAAGTGCCCTCAGATAATAATAACACACTTACTTTGCTTATTAAATCAGATAAACAAGATGTTACCAAGAAAAAGACATAAGAATTATTTCTTAAATAACACAGATAATCTCAACACAAAATTTGAAATACACTGCTTCTCATTTATTTAATCAAAACATGATTTACAAGTTTGAGCACAAAGTCTCAAAAGTTGCTTCAATCTCAGCAGAGTGTTTGCTATTAACTTTTCCAAGATCATTTACAAATGAGGTCTCCACTATATATAGGGAGAAAACCCTCAAAAACAGAAAATAATAAAATATAAAATATCTTGGTCAAAGATGACTCATCTTTGACTTTTAGATATTTTTCTGAAAATTTTACAAGTAATTACATATTACAAAATTGCATGCATTCTGCACAAAATAGAAATGCATAAGGATAGAAGAAGAGAGAAGGGGGAGAGAGAGTGTCAATTCTTGCTGCCGGACTTCTTCAGATGAGCATCGTACATGGCGATCGATGCCTGAATTCCTATGCTGTCTGGCGCAACTACATTTTTGAAGACGACTCTCGCTCTGATCAGTGTGTCTTTCAATGTTGTGATGGCTTTAGAGTATCCAGTTAACCTAGATTTCAAATTCTCCAAAGTTAACTGAGCATCCAGAATGCTGTCCACCGAAGTCATTGAGAAAGATGCTTCTTCAAAATCTTTTCGAATCATCCCTTTGAAATTCTGGATCATTTCTTCTAGATTTTGAAGATCAGTGACTCCTTGATCTCAACATAGGAGTCCTTATTGGAGATGGCACCGACAGACATCAGAGTGCTCTTCTTGGGATCTTTCATTTCTTTCCATTTGCCGAGATCTTTCTCCAAACTATCAATCTTTATTTTTAGTCTTCTCCTTGGTCTTGGACTGCTTCAGAGAAACTTCGGTGACCTGGAAGAACTTATGCTGAAAAGACGCCAATGAAGAGGGACCCTTCACAGAAACTGCAACAAGAACCATGATTGTGCAATTAGAGGAAGAAAGTAGTGATCTTGAAGAACTGCACATTCGTTGGTCATGATCAGGGAGATGCGTTTGAAAGGGATGAGATGTGAGCAGGTCGAAAAGAGGAAGAAAAAGGGGAGCGGGCGCAGAAAATGAAAAGAATGAAGATTTCTCCAGAGCTAGAGAAATGTGAGTTCCAGATGCAAGGGCGGCAGAACGGAGACGGCGAACACGACCGACGTCGACAGACAACACCGCTGACATCGGCAATCCTGCCAACCACAGCAGAAGAAAATAGTCGACATCGGCAAAACTGTCGACCACAGCAGACATATCGGCCGACGTCGGCATGATTGGCTCAAATAGCCCACGGCAGTCGACGGTAAATTTACCGCCCACTGCATAGGCGGTGAAAAGGGGATGCAGAACACAAGTAAGGGCGGCAAAATTTGCTGCCCTTGCAGGCAAAAGTGTAGGGGCGGCAAAGGGCGGCAAAATTTGCTGCCCTTGCAGGCAAAAGTGCAAGGGTGGCAAATCTAGCTGCCCTTGCACAAAAAATGAATAAAAATGTAGAGGCGGCGAAATTTGCCACCCTTGCACAGGGGAAATGGAAGAAAAGACCAACTCCGGAAGGAGTCCAGGGGAGGGAAAAATTGGCCGGAACGAGATGGTAACCACTTCTCGTTCTGAGGCCAAGATGAGAGCGAATACGAAATCTATCTTGAAGAACGAACTGAGGGAGACGCAAAGATGAAACGGACAAGTTTCGTAGGGGAGCTCTAAAAATAAGCACAGCTGATTTTAGGAACAACAGAATACATTTACTCTTAAATATGTGTAATTTCAGGTCTGCTCAAATTTACCTTAATATATTAGTAAAATTAGACATACTTACATAAAGAAATGTTCTAAAATAATTTAATTGTTCAAAGATAAGGTTATGAGAAGAAAATTGAATGGTTACAACTCTATACGCTAACAATTCAAGATGCAATTAGTTGGAAGTATATCTAGGCAACAATACAAATAAAACTCAAAAAATTTGAAGCAAACTAAAACCTTTCAAAACTTGACCATAACCATAATACTACATTCATGACACTGCCAAGACCATACTGCTACGTTCCTAGAAATTATGAGATTCCCTGAAATAAAGGTGACAACTCTGATCCTTTACTCATGGCACTAAAATCCTCTCTAAATTTTACATAATTCACTATGAATCACTGAGAAATTGATCTCCTTTCTTAAAATCTTAATCATCTCTCAACACCTTGTAAGACCACAAAAAATGGGAGGGGTGGTGTTGTGCCCCTAACACACACACCCCATTTTATCAGATTTCAATCGAGGACCATTATGATAAAATCTTTAATTGAGGAAGCCATGAACCTTAGAAGTCCATATTCCTAATTGTTCTTTATTCATAGTCTAAGGTTGCTCTCATAAAATCAAAATTTACAAGAAACCAAACCATAAAAATCAAAGCTTGAACTAATATCTTAAGTTATTATACGTCTTGGGTTCTCATGAGTTATTTTTCTATACTATAGTTTATAAACTAAACAATGTTAATGTTTTCTCCTAGTTTTGCATCTATTTTATGTACTCGTAGGACCATTGACTGAGATTTATTAAACGCCCCAAACGGGCCTCACTTCAGTTACTCAAGATTGTCGCATGCCTCACTCCCACATCATCCAGAGCATCAGGCTATTAGAAAATTGGTAAAAATCTAGGTTTTTCAACTTACCGAGCCTCTGAACATTCTAAAATCCTAGCAATGCGAAGACTTCAATTTTTCATCTGGAAATTTTAATGGTGTCAGGGCTCTACAGTTTAATACCTCTGATATCCCATTGCTCTGAGAGATTGAACACTTAGAAATATTTCTATCAAATGAAACCCCAAACGGATTAAATAGACCTTTACTCTGCAGTCTAATGGTTTTGCACTTCCACACTCTAAGTGATCAATGCATGGCACATTTATGCCCCAACTCAACTATGGGAGAGTTGAAGCATAGTCAAAATCTATAGTCTAATGGATCAAAGGCCCCAAACTCTTGAACCATTGAAGTCATTCCATGTATCTACTTTTGTTACTCAGGACCAATCAGGATATACACGGCTCAATGAATAGACTCTGAGCCTCTGAACATCCCAAAAACTTAACAGTGTAGAGACTTCACTTTTTCATCCATAAAGTTTAATGGTGTCAAGGCTCTATAGTTTAATACCTCTGAGCTCATGTAGCTTTGAGCGATTGAACACTTAGCAAGATTTTTATCAAATAAAACCTTGGAAGGATTAAATAGACCTTTACTCTGAAGTATAATGGTTTCGAGCTTCTACGCTCTAAGCAATTGATGCATGGCACATTTACACCCTAACTCAACTATGGGAGAGTTAAAGCATAGTCAAAATCTACAATCTAATGCCTTTGAGACCCAAAACTCCTGTACCACTAAGGTCATTCCATGTATCTACTTTCACCACTTAGGACCAATTAGGTACATACATAGTTCAATGAATAGGCTCTGAGCCTCCAAACATCCTGAGTCCTCATACCATTGAGATCATGCCACATGATTTGATAACATTAACTCGTGACTGTGGAGCATATAAAAGATAATGAAAGGTTAAAAGAGTCAAACTGATGAAAGTTAGACAGGTGTCATTTTATGAAAAAGGATGCGGATAAGGTATGAATATAAAAGGTTGACAGCATGGCAAAAGAACCAGTTAATGATTAATTGACAGTTGTTCTAAAAATAGTGACCAAACACAAGAACTTAATGAAATGTTGTCATTTAGAAAATAAACCAACCTGCCAAAGATGAGTAACAAGTTCAAATCAAAATGAGAAATAAAAGAAAAGTGTCCTAAAAGCCCTAATTTCCTTAGTGAGTAACCACAAAATGAACCAATTAGTTCATAGAGCAAATTACAGTAGTTATCAAATAACAATGGTTTGTTCTAGTAAATAGGGTAAATCTCTAGTTCCCTCTCCGTACTCCTTTGTAAGAGGACCTGAGTACATGGATATTGTATTCAACTTACATTACTTAATGCTCTGGGAAGAGGTCGAGTCTATAAAACCATATTATGTTAAGGGCTAATTGTCTCTAGAGGAGAAGCAATACATAGACTGTTGAGTTGTGGAGCTAAAACCTTCACTGAATGTGCAAATGTGGAGGTTGTTGGGTTACATAGTAACTGACATCGATCAGGCCAACTGACATCGGTTATCTTCAGCTATACAGTAACCGGCATCGGTTATTGTTGGCTGTCATTGGTTAGACAGAAACCAACATCGGTCACCTGTGCGTTTCCAGAACTGTTCTAATTTTAGACGAACAGTTAGTTTGCATGTAAAGACTAATTTTAGTCTTGAGTCTGCATTTCTAATTATTGTTTGATTTGGGATCTATTTAAGATATCCATGGGGCTATATTGTAATTTGTGCAGAAGAGCAAGATTAGTTGATCTACGGGGTAGCAAGATCAAGGAGATTTGCAAGTGTGTCAAGGTGTAAGAAAGATCAATTAGATCTGCAGGGTGCAAGATCAGGAAGATCTACAAGGTGCAAGATCAAGAAGGTCTATGGTCAAGGAGGCAACAACGGTTGAGTTGATTGTCACTTGGAAGTAGGCAACAACAACCATTGGGTTGATTGTCACTAGAGGGAACAACTCAGTGTTGAGTTGATTGTAATTGATTGAGAGAGAGAGAACTCTTGAAGGAGAATTACTGTACACCCAAGAGGTGTGGGAAGAAGAGTGAGATTTCTTCATTGTATTTCCTTCTGGAAGAGTGTAATACAAGATTGTATTGTTTCTCATATCACCTATTCTTTATTGTTTCTGATTTCTAGTTATTAATTTTGGTTTAATTCTGTGTTTAGTTGCTTATACAAAAGTAATCAATTATACTCTGTAGAGGATCCTAACAGTTGGTATCGGAGCTTGGTTCACTGACAAGTGGTTTATCAGAGTGGGTTAGTGTTTGTTGATTACAGTTTCACTCACAGGGGTTTATGTTTGAGTGGGAGTAAAGCAATGGCAAGAATTATCAATTATAGAGGATGCAGATAGAAGATTATCTGTATCAGAAAGATCTGTACTTACCGTTGGGTGGGGTTTCAAGTAAGCCCACATATATGCAAGATGAAGAATGGAATGTTCTTGATAGAAAGGCTTTGGGATCTATAAGGTTGAGCCTGGCATCATCTGTGATTTCTAACTTATCACAGGCAAAGACAACGGTAGAGTTAATGGATACTTTAGCAAATTTATATGAAAAACCCTCAGCTTCGAATAAGGTATATCTTATGAAGCAATTATTTAATTTGCAAATGCAGGAAGGTGGATTTGTATATAGTCATCTTAGTGATTTCCATGGATTAGTAAATCAGTTAAATTCAATCAAAATAGTTTTTGATGATGAAATTAAGGCTCTCTTAATCTTATGCTCTTAACCTGAAAGTTGGGATAGCTTGGTAATGGTAGTTAGTAATACTGTGTCTACTTCAAATATCTTGAAAGTTGATGATGTTGTTAATGTAATCTTGAATGAAGAAATTCGTAGGAAAAGCACATGGAAAACATTAGGGAATGTTTTAAGTGTTGAAAGCAGGGGATGGCAAAGAGAGAAGGGCAAGCAAGGGAAATCAAGGTCAAAGATAGGCAGTAGATCCAAATCCATAAATGGAAGAATAACCTGCTGGAATTGTGGAAAGAAAGGACATGCAAAGAAAGATTGTTGGTTGAAAGAAGATCATCATGAAGGTAATAAAGAAGCAAAAGATGCATGTATTGTTGCACAAGATGATTTTATATTTTCTTTGGATCGTCAGGTAGAATCATGGGTTTTAGATTCTGGTGCTTCTTTCCATGCAACCCCAAATAGAGAATTTTTTCATGATTATGTCCATGGAGACTTTGGAAAAATTTATTTAGGGGATGGTGAGCCTTGTCAAATTGTTGGCAAAGGAAAAGTGCAGCTGAAATTGTAGAATGGCAACACATGGGTGTTGAAGGATGTCATGCATGTACCCATCCTGAAGAGGAATCTGATTTCTACAGGAAAGTTGGGTGATGAGGGTTGCACAATAACTCTCACAGCTGAATCTTGGAAAATTTCCAAGGGTGCACTTGTATTAGCAAGAGGTAAGAAAGTAGGTACACTTTATTTATCTACTTGTATTACTGATTCTCCTTATGTTTTATCTACTTCAAATGTAGATGCAAAGATGTGGCACTGTAGGCTTGGTCACATGAGTGAGAAGGGAATGGATGTTCTTAAGTCAAAAGGTAAGCTTTCAGATTTGATAGATCTAGATTTTTGTAAGCACTGTATTTTTGGAAAACAGGAGAAAGTGAAGTTTCTCAAGAGTGGGTCAACAAAGAAGAAGCACAGGTTAGAGCTTGTTCACGCAGACGTGTGGGGACCAGCTCAAGGAGCTTCTATTAGAGGATCACAGTGTTATGTTTCTTTCATTGATGATGCTATAAGAAAGGTATGGGTTTATTGCATAAAGAGGAAATCTAATATTTTTGACATATTTAAGAACTGGAAAGCCTTGGTTTTCAAGGAGAAGGTGATGGATAGTGATCAGCTCAAGAGGCTGAATAATTTTGAGTAGGGCAATGTTGATTTGGACAAGATTATGATCCAAAATGAGCTCATGAGTAAAAATCATCGCTCATAAGAAAACACAGACATGACATCAGTCAGACAGAGACCGACATCAATCAGGCAGGAACCAATGTCGGTCTGATGGAGACCAAAGTTAGTGATGTCAGGCAGGTGAAAATCGATGTCGGTCAGGTGAAATCGACATCGATCGGGTGTAGATTGAGAGATGACCAGGATCGGTCACTTTTAGAACAAAATTTGGGCAGACAACAAGATGTCAATGAGTCTCAAATGCCCATGAGGAGGTCTGAAAGGGTAAGTAAACCTCAAATTCGTTATTCCTCTTCTTTATACTACTTGTTGCTCACTAATGGTGGAAAACCAGGAAGTTTTGAAGAGGCAATGCAGGTAGAATCCAAGAAACAGTGGGAGCATGGCATGAATGAAGAAATTTATTCCTTGGAAGAGAACCAAACGTGGGATTTGGTAGAGTTGCCAGTCGGAAAGAAAGCACTAAAAAATGAATGGATTTACAGGTTAAAGAAAGGAGAGAATAGACAAATGAGACATAAGGCCAGGTTATATGATCTTGAGCAAGCTCCAAGACAGTGGTATTTGAGGTTTGACATGTTTATGATAGAGCATGGCTTTAGTCAATGTCAATGTGACCATTGTGTTTATTTTACCAGGTTGGATAATAGTAGCTACATTATCCTGTTATTGTATGTAGTGTATATGCTTGTTGCAGGGTCACACATGTAGGGAATTACTGAGCTAAAGGTAAAATTAGCTCAGACATTTGCCATGAAGGATTTAGGAGCAAAAATTCTTGGCATGAGTATTTCTAGAGATAGGAAAAATCACAGGTTGATTTTGTCTGAAGAGGATTATGTGAATAAGGTAGTGGAGAGGTTTAATATGCAGGATGCAAAAATGGTAAGCACACCTATGGTTGGATAGTTCAAGCTGAGCAAAGAACAGTGTCCTAAATCACATGATGAGGTTGAGTACATGGTATGTACTAGACCTGATATTTCCCAAGCAGTGGGAGTTGTCAGCAAGTTTATGGCCAACCCAGGAAAGGAGCACTAGAAAGCAGTTCAGTGGATTCTCAGATATCTAAGAAGGACCAGCAGTAAGCATTTATGCTATGCAGGGTCAAACACTTCTATACATGGGTATGTAGATTCGGATATGGCAGGTGACTTGGATGGCAGGAGAAGCACCATAAGATATGTGTTCACTATTGGTGGAACGGCGGTTAGCTGGATTTCAAAGTTGCAGAAGGCTGTTGCCCTATTTACTACAGAGGCATAATACATTGCAGTCACAGAGGCTATCAAGGAAATGATATGGATGACTTGGTTCATGGAAGAGTTGGGAAAGGAGCAAGAGAGTTGCAGATTGTATAGTGATAGTCAAAGAGAAATTTATTTGCCAAAGGATTCAGCCTTTCATTCAAGAACCAAACATATACAGCTTAGGTACCACTTCATTAGACAGGTATTGAAGGATGGATAGTTGAAGATGGAAAAGATCCATACAGATAAGAACCCTACTGATATGCTAACAAAGCTGAGAACAAAGGAGAAGTTGAATCTTCATTCAAATTTTGTTGGTCTTCAAGATTGCACTTGAAGATGCAAAGACAAGCCAGAAATAAATTAGAGGATGTTGTTGTACAGGTACAGGTGCAGTTGTTTATCTCCAAGTGAGAGATTGTTGAGTTGTGGAGCTAAAAGCTTCACTGAATGTGCAAATGTGGAGGTTGTTGGGTTACACAGTAACTGACATTGGTCAAGCCAACTGACATCAGTTATCTTTAGCTATATAGTAACCAGCATCAGTTATTATCAGCTGGCATCAGTCAGACAGGAACCGACATCGATCACCTGTGCGTTTCCAGAATTGTTCTAATTTTAGATGAATAGTTAGTTTATATGTAAAGACTAATTTTAGTCTTGAGTCTGCATTTCTAATTATTTTTTGGTTTGGGATATATTTAAGAGATCCATGGGGCTGTATTGTAATTTGTGCAGAAGAGCAAGATTAGTTGATTTGTGGGGTAGCAAGATCAAGGAGATCTGCAAGTATGCCAAGGTGTAAGCAAGATCAATTAGATCTGTAGGGTGCAAGATCAGGAAGATCTGCAAGGTGCAAGATCAAGAAGGTCTGTGGTCAAGGAGGCAACAATGGTTGAGTTGATTGTCACTTGGAAGTAGGCAACAAGAACCATTGGGTTGATTGTCACTGGAGGGAACAACTCAGTGTTGAGTTGATCGTAATTGATTGAGAGAGAGAGAACTCTTGAAGGATAATTACTGTACACCCAAGAGGTGTGGGAAGAAGAGTGAGATTTCTTCATTGTATTTCCTTCTGGAAGAGTGTAATACAAGATTGTATTGTTTCTTGTATCACCTATTCTTTGTTGTTTCTGATTTCTAGTTACTTAGTACTTCTGGTTTAATTCTGTGTTTAGTTGCTTATACAAAAGTAATCAATTGTACTCTATGGAGGATCCTAACAGAGACAACCTTATGCCAATCAAGGAATAAGGCCTCCACCAAGTTGTAGCCAAACCTGAGGTAATTTGTGCATTGAGCTACTTTGAGTTTTATTTGTTAATACAACTATTTATAAAAACATGTTGCATGTTAGAAAGGTTAAGAATGTTATCGCATACACATTGGTAGGGAATTCAAGAGATAACTTAGACTCCCCTTACTCAGAAGTGCTTACAACCAAGTCTCGGCCAATGTTTAGATTGAACATAACATAATAGAAGGAAAGTTGAAACAATGGCTTGTTAAAGGCGAAATGATGAATCCCAAACGGGCTATCTCATCCAATTACATCATCAAATTCAAGCCTAGAATTAAGATAGCTATGGCCTTATTGAATAGGTTGTATGGTTTTCCTAATATTGTAAATGTCCACATTGAGTGGGTTCCACTGTTAGATATACTCCTGACATCCGATAAACTAGTAGTACTAGGGGAAATTATTAGTGCCAAATTAAAGTCACAACTCCTCCATCCTAATCAAAGAGCAACTAAAAAAACTTATATATGATGTCCTACTTGTTAGATGTAGTCATAGGCACGGTATACAAGCCCTATGGTCAAGAATGGTAGCCTTCGATTGAATATCTAGAAAATAGGGTGTGAGAAGACTACTCTTTTATGTTCATACATAGATACAAAAATGAAATTAAGAGGATATGTGAGGAGGTTTGTCTTCAAATATTCCAAGATATATAGGGCATTGTAATGCCCAAATTATCAAAAAATATAAGAAAAGCCCTGAACAAAACGGGAAACTACTGGTATTACCCTGATGTCATTATTATCAAGGTAGAAATAACAAGGACCACTCCCTTACTACTACCACACCATGTTATATATCTCATAGTGGAATAATAAATTGCATACCAAATTTATAATAGCATTGATGAGGAACTAGGTCAAAGACGTTTGGCCTACTATTTCAAAACTCCTCTAAGCATTGGATAATAATAATAATAATAATAATAATAATAATATATTGTCAGATCACATTTTTTTATGCTATCAATGCCAAGAATTAATACAATTTACAGGTGGCACCTTTCAAATAATGGGACCCCAGGAATAGGGTAAGGGGTTATCTCTTAAAACTCAAGGAGAAGAAGAAAGTACAAGTTTCTTATGGCCATGAGTAATATGAACATGACACACTATTTCTAAATTCAATAGATGATACTGAAGTTTGGATGAAAATGAGAAATAAACCAATATCCATGGCTTTGGGCACAGGCCCTTCAGTATGATCTAGAGGTAACTAAGGAAAAGGCACAAACTACATAGATCCATCAACGCTATCCAAGCCAACCGACTAACATGCAACAATAGGATAGACCCCCCTCCCCTTCAAGAGAGAATTCAAATGAGGAACCAGATGATTCTAGCACTTAGAGAACATCAAACCCTCAAATTAGGAGGGAATTTTTAAATGGTCTCCCAAGTCCCCAAGTATCTTCTACATTAGTGGCAACAAATTATTAAACTTTGGAGATGACCACTACAAGGCACAAGTTAGCTACTTCTTTAGGGGAATAAAGGAGGAGATCTTTAGTAATGACACCTTTATCACCCCTCACTACAGTCACCCAGGTAAGTCTTCTAAATTTTCTCTAGACTGCTTTCTTATTTATTCCTACTGCCTCTGGTTCTCCCCAATCCCTTAAGTCTCCACAAGAAAGCTCTGTATCCTCCACAACCACCTTGACACCATTCATCACATCTACTAATCCTTCACCACCATCTATAACCATACCTCATATCATTATTACTCCTATATTTGTCCCCCCATCTCATCCACCTTCCACTTCACCCATCTTTACCTACCAAAGGAAGCAAAAAGACTCTTCCCCTCCTTCCAAAGGTAAATGATTGGAATAAATACCATCACTTGGTCTTCTAGTCATAGAAGAGGAGGAAGAAGAAGAAGTAGAAGAAGCATTATATGTAATGGAATAAACAAAAGATGAGGAACTTGGGAATATAGTATCTTTGGTTGATTATCCTACATATGAAGAACCAGATGATGAAGAAGCTAAGCTAGAAAAGGCCAAGACCTTGAGCCTGGGAGGATAGAAATTAAATTTAAGCCTCTCTTGATGTGTCAAAACATTAAGTACTCACACCAAAATAAAGCAAAATCCTGGACAAGGTAGTCTCTTTTATTATTTCTTCAATTTCTAATATTGATTCAATTATAAGTATGTCCCCAACCATTATTGGGGTTATTTTATCCAATTCTTATAGCTTATTAATATGATTTTTTTTCTTCATATCCAAAGCTAATAAGGACTCCAAAAGCTGTCCATTTTGAGAATTTAGTCATTATCTCTATTTTTAATCTTTGGATGCCACTAGTTCCAAGAAAAGGTCAGCCCAATTGGGACTCCCCATGCCATAACCAATGTCCATGCCCTCAGCAACAATGACTATACAAGTTACTCTGGTCTTGACCAAACTTATAACTAAAGTTAAACCTATGAAGTAAACATCTCCATGGGAGAGGGTTATTCAACCACCCCTCTAGTTTCCTATTCAAATAAGTACATCCTTGGCACCTCCCATAATTACACCACCTCCAATGACTCATCCTTATTTCCAATCTTTAGACCCAAAACAAGAGATTGAAATGGGAGAACTCATTGTTCCTCAATGGGTAAAGGAAATACAACCTGTAAGGGATGAAAGGCAGAATTTGGTTATAACAAAACTTCCCATGGTCTCCACTCAATTTCATAAATAGAGTAGGACTATTCAAAGGGTGAGGAAGAGGAAGGTGATGAACCAAGAACCAAGGAAGAGTTAGAGTTTGAAAACAAGGAAAATATTTTCCTTTTGGCCAAGAATCCCAATAAATATACAAATAACCCCACCGAGTATATAGATAGTTTTGGTTCTTTTTGTGGATTCTATAGGGGTAGAAATGAAAGCAATGTTTCAAATAAATAAGATGCCTTGAAGAGGTCAAAATAGATCAAAATTATATAGTCACCTTAGGAAATTGTTGATGATGTATAAAATGCAACAACCAAGTTGTATATTACTATATATAAAGTTAGGATTTCTAGGGTAGGGAACCAGTTGAACATGATAACTATTTTCACATTTTAGAATGAGATGAAAGAGATGGAAAGGAGATTGAATTTTTTGATCCAATGCTCGAGGACTAATTCTTTTAATTAATTAGATCTTATGACTAGTATGGATGTTTCTTGATTCTTAAATTATGTAATGGTAATAAGGGACTCTTCCCTTAAATGGCACAAGCAAATGAAGACCCTACTATAGCATTTTCTCACTCATGAGGGGAAAGCATTACAAATTTTGGAAAATATGAGGGTTATTAATGTGATAACCCCTATAGGAGAGTTGGTAAATAGAGCTATTTTTTAAAATCTTCTTTAGGCAGTTGTAAACAACTTCAAAAAAGAAGTTGAGGGTATTATTTATAGAACCAACAAAGAAATATTACAATTGGTAAGTTTTGAAAAGGATAGACTAATGAATAAGGCTTTAGCGACTGAATTCAAGAGCTTAGAAGCTGAATGATTAATATTGATGACTAAAGTTGGTAATATTATGAAGCCTTCATTACTTAGTTTTGATATTATAAATAAGGAGTTTGATATAACTTATGCATTATTCAAGGAAGTAGCTTTGGTGTTAGTTCCATGTACACAAATGATTGTCAATGCCACCCTAGCATCACAAAGCTCTCATTTCCCTAGATTTGATGTCATGTAAATTTCAATAGGCCCAATTTTGATTTCATATGGACCTCTAGTAGTTACATCGATTACAACTACACTTACCCCACTTACCTCTTTAGTTAGTGGTGCCTTATCATCGCCTTGATGTAAAAATAACCATGTATTTGCATGTTATTTCTAAAAGTATAAATTTAGTTTTCTATCTATTTATTATGCATGTATATTTTATTTTTAACTGAAGAGGTTGTTCTAAATATACACATCATGTATGCATTTTTTGCATGGTTTTAGACATATAGTTCTAAATTTAAACTTGTAATTTTGGATGAAGCTTGAAGAGATAAGGCATCTCCATCCCAAGATATATATATTTATATCTTCCCACTTCCAAAGAGAGGAGATTTTTGGTTGCTAAGATTAATAATAAATTCTTATAAGTTCTACTTAACTTAGTCTTTGTGTGCAAATCTTGATTCTTAGCCAATTCTATCAATTGTATAAGACGTGCTATCATTCTGGTATTTCAGTTCTTTGATTGTGTATGAGTTATCTTATTTAATATAGTTATTTATTTTAAGCTAAAACTGATTTTGATGTCTTTTACATGTGAATTATAATCCCCCCTTGCTAATGTGCAACATCAATCTAGTAAATGTGATAACCTTTGATTCATGCATGTGTAATCATATTATGTTTTATTTCCCTTTGAATCCTTACTGTGTTTGATTTTTGGTGTGCTATAATAGCTTACATCAAATATTGGTCATTTAATTTATTTATCCTACCTTAGTTCAAGTGTTGTTCTAGAAGGGTTTTCATCTTGTGTGTTCTAAAAGCCTCTTTTTCGCCTTACCCTTCCTTCCCTTTTGAGTTTATTTTGGACTATTACCCAATATAATTAAAAACATCATCCTTCCACTCATTTAAATTAGATTTAGGTTCATTCATATTCAACTCACCATGGTAAACAATTTGCATGGTTCAACTCTATTCCACCAACAGGTTATTATAAAATTGAATACCCATCAACTAATACCTTAGAGTGAAATATTTCATTGATCCTAAAACATTAGAGGCTACCTAATAGGGTTACTAGGGTGTGTATAAAACCCATATCAACAAATTAAAAACACAAAAATTAGAAATAGAAGGAGGGACAATACCTCTGCCTCTATCTTTTTGATAAATATCCTTTTGAGTGGCACTGGAATCACCTAAAAGATTAACAAGATCTACTTTGAATGATAACTTGTTATTAACACCTTTGGAAATACATAGAAAATCAATGTCTGATAAGGGAGTTAGGAGAGGACCTAGTACACAATCATTCTCCCCAATTAGGCAACCTCATCTCCTTATCCTCCCAATGGCCGAACAACAATAGCAATAATTAAATAATCTTCCACCATCTCCCCCTTAGGATCCAAACTAGCTAAGAGGTTTAGTTGTCAATGTTGCTAGAGATGTGCATGATATCCTTAGAAACCCAGATAAATATTTCCCTACCTTTTCTCCCTTGGGAGTAAGGACTACAAAGGAACATATTAGTGTCTTCAAAACTGCTTTAGGGATATTGAATGTAACCCACGAAGAAGTGGCTTGTAGATTATTCCCTTTCATGTTACAAGATGCATCATATGACTAGTTCTTAAATGTTATAGAAGGTTCTATCATAACCTAGCCTAACTACCAAGACACTTTATTGGCATTATTTGGCCAAATCATTAGTCCAAGTTTTGTTCATCATCATTTTTCCACTATGAAGTGAGATCCAAATGAAATAATATGAACTTTCAATGCTATATTTTAAAAGATGTGTAACAAACTATATATTGCTTATCAACCAAATGAGGTGTTGGCCCTTGAGATGTATAAAAATGCACTAGATCCAATCTTTATTATGTTCTTATGTAGAGCTCTTAGAATTATTTCATTGACTTTGGCTTACATTGAAGTTATCAATATAGATAAACAACTAAACCCCCAAATGCAATCCTTGGCCCCACTTGATCTTGGCCCAATTTTTATATCTTTCGCTCAAATCCCAGGCATAAATCAAAATATTATAGCCCATAACAAAAACCAATATACATCCTGATGCCTTTAAATCATGCTCCACCCAGTCAACACCTTGAATTCCTAAATAATTTTATGTCTACCTCCAACCAACAAATTCAAAGTCATCCCTTGACCCTAATCAATATAGCTATTACACAAAGTACTAATTATGATTCCATAAAACATAATTGGAGTCAATATATAGGATGGTATAAAAATTGAGTAACAAGGATCTGAACATTCTGAAACACATGGGTAATACAAGTAGACATAATACTGACTAAAATTTTGGATTCTAGAGATATAATAGACCTTTTAACATATTTGGATATAAACAAGAATAGTAAGCCCCATATAATAAGATACCTGAGATCAATATCATAGATGCAAATCTTCCACATTGGTGTTGAGTTCATAAAACTATGTAACACAGAGAATTAGATTGTATCAAGTTCTACACTACTTTTTAAATCTTCTAGCATGAGGTAGAGAGGCAAGAAAATCCTACACTTCAGAAGGAATCATCTACCCCTAATGATTTAGGCCACCCAAGCATAGAAATGGATTTTAAAACCTATAATTCTCCATTTCCATAAGAAGGTGATAACAAACTAGAGGATAATATATATGAGATTCATGCCTTCTAGTAGTATAATCAAGTTAGGAATAATTACAATCTTAGGAGTAGATGACCTATGACAAGTTTAACGCCTTTGAATAACACTAATACTCCTCCATATTTGAATACTAATAACAATCCACCTCCTCCAAAGAATTAACCAACATGCACATCTAGTTGGCATCTGAACCATGTGTGCACTAGACTATTGATATATTGGTCATTGACATTCCAAAATCTTATGGCCTCTTGCTGAGCAAGGATTGGTCTAAAACACTTAATGGGTATATGGACACTAACTTCTCACACATTTGGTTGCCTTGGAAGGGGATACCTAACTAAATATGAGTGGACCATGATCCTAAAATGAAATATATGATCACATAGTACGATGCCACTAATAAAAAGGTAGACTTTGTGTCTTCACATGTAGGTGTGTACACTTTCACCACCAAACAGGAACTTGCATTGCATGAACAATAGTTTTAAGGTCCTTCCCAGCTGTGGATACTCCATTTGATGGGAATAAATCAAAACAAGGTTCAGGTGTTGATGTAGCCCTCACAGATATAAAACACATGAACACTCATGTAGTGCTTTATGGGGTTAATGCAACCTTAGTTTGTGAAGATATTAAGTTGTGGGCCAAAACAAGTTAAGGAAATAAATATGGGATGGGACCGGATAAATGGTGTTATAGTGGGTGTAAAAGTTAAGGATGTAAATGCTTATGCATCCTTTATGGTTGACTTAAATCTTAAAATAACTAAATTTGGAGTTGATGAAGTTGATTTCAAACTTGGTATTGATTCCCATAGCCATTATGATAGAGGTGACCAAGTGTGTGAGGTATTATTTTAGCTAATACAAGCTAACAGTCTAATGTCTTGTATAATCATGACAAAATTTTATGGTAATGAGGATTATAAATAGGTTTTAGATCATGTTGTTGATCTTGAAGATCCAAATAATATAATGAATCAATTAAATTATCTCTACCAAAATGGTATTAAGATGCTTGATGACAGTGTTGTCAATGTGAAATTATATGAATGCCATGATTACATAGCTAAAATAAAGTCTAGTATAGAATAATAAAATTTAAGTAATGCGAAATGAATTATGTCCATGGTGTACAATCCTAAAGAAATACATGCACATGTTAATCAATAAGCATGTTGTAGTTTATGGTGAATATTTACACACTATTTCCAATTTGTATTCAATAACACCAAACTTGTTCCATGAAAGTTCTTGGATACTAATTTTTTAATTAATTTTTACCTTACTAAGTGTTGTCATTGTTTTATCTTATTTACTTAACAATGCATTGCATGATTAGTATGAACTGAACCTTGAGTTAGATCTAATAAAATGATGGGGAGATAGATTTGACCAATGTATTACAAATTTTGACCCATCATTAAGTGGCTATGAATTAAAATTTATGAAAAAATTTAATGTTAATAGAATAAATGATGAAAATTTACCTTGCATGTCACACTATTCATTTCATTTGACATAAACTAATAAAACATGTAGCATGGCATTGAATTGTTTGTTAGAAACTGTCAGTTACAGCTTAATCCTAGGATGATGTCTAACCTTATTTATTGTGCTTTCCATGCTTGAGTTTGATGTGTTTTTAATATGCTTCATGAAGATAAAAATATAGCGCAAGATTATGATAATAAACATCCATCAAAGAAGCATGTGAAATATAAATTTACTATGATTTGGGATGAAGTATAAAAAATAAGGATTTCACATAGGTTGGGGAAACTATATCATTACAAAGGTTGAGACTACAAAGATATTAACAATGAAAAATTAGATGGTTTTATTTCTAACAGGATTCTCATTTGGCATGAAAGCATTTTAAAGGTTTTTAAATTTTATATTAATTTTGTTAGGATTGTTGTTTTTCATGTCAATCAGTGACTTCATTTTGGAACTCATTCCATGTTATTTTTAATTAAGTAATTGAAGGCCTTCAAAATCAACAAAATTATATAAACATTAAAATAAGGTGGCAGTGTTTTAGAGATTTCCACATGTTACAAATGCAACCGTCTAGAGGAGATAATACCAAAGTAATTAAATATGAGGAAAGAAATGTAAACTGTGGGTTTTTTAATTTATGGCAACTTATATATTTTATATTGTAATGAATTGATTTGAATAATTATTTTTAGGATTAAAAACCTAGCCACTCAATGGCTTTGGTTGTTTTTTCGTGTCTGAGAGAGGAGGTGGTCACTTATATGCATGTTCAAGGATCTCATGCCTTATAGATGACTAAGCTAGTTTGTCCTTTCTCATTGGGTCAGTTAAGGAATTAAGTTATGGAGCATAAACACATGGAAATGAAAATTTTGAATGCCAAATTTTATGGAGGAATACGTACTCTTGAAGATGTCTAGTTAATGAGATGATAACACAATTATTCAAGCTGATCATTATATCAAAATGTATGTTTCAAATGATGGTGCAAGGAAAACTCTTACCTTCAAACATTAAAACCCAATTTAGGTTTGAATATGAGAATACCTTAGGAAAAATTTCAATCGATAGTTAAATTGAGTTGGCATCTTGTTTCCCTAGTGTTGAAGCTAAAGTAGTGAAGCACGCCTTTAAATCATGGGAAAAATAGGATAGGAAAGCATTGGGTACACCAGAAAAATTAACTAACTATATTAAAAGTACAAGGCCCATAATAAAAATTAATGAAGAGACCCATATTTAATCACACCATTTTGGAAAGAAGCAAAAAATCAAAGAGGATAAAGAACATCAAAATATTTTATTTCACCAAAGCATTCAATCAACTAGTAAGCCAGTGATGATGTTTATTATTTAAAGGAACATTTTGAGCAATTTTATTATTATTTACTTTAATTATCCATTTATTTAACCACATTTTTATCATATTCATAGAATGACATGAAAGAGATTGGTCAAATAAAATATAATGAGGCAATCATATCTGTTGTTAATTTCACTAATGCAAAAATAGAGAACATGGCTAAAGAAAATAACAACGCAACATCAAGGATTGGAATTGAAAAAGTATTTATTTCAAAGAGTAGGGAAAGGAAGGTAGATAAAATAAATGATACTTTTCTTACTGAAAAAATAAAAACAAGAAATAAAAAATATGTATCCAAGGCTAATGATGAATCATTGTATGCATAAAGGTGACATTGAATTTATTAAATTTTGGCTAAGTGCAAAATGTTGTTTTCAATATGTAGAGATAATGATTGATAATTGATGACTATTTATGAATATGTTTGTATGAGACACATTTATAAGCAAAAATGAACATTTCATGTTAATGAATACATTTGGATGCAAAAATTAACTATTCATGTCAATGGCTATAATATAGGGTTGTAATGTATTAAATGACTCTATATTTTTTATTTAGTTATGATTTGCTTAGAGGATGTATGTCTTATACTTCCCCATAGTATGTATATGTATATCTATCTACACATACACACATTATTATCATTATCTAGTCATTCAAATTTTTAGATGTTTTTCACAATTATAAGAATTGATGAACGTCAGTTATATTTGATTTTAACAATAATATCCTCTTAAAACTAGTCTAACAACATATTTTATGATAAATTAGGACTCAAAATGAGTAATAAAAACTAAGGAACTTATGCATCAGTCAATAACATAATTAACAAAAACCATAGATCATAATATCATGCTCTTAGAAATGGTTAACCAAGCATGTATGAACCATTCCAAACATGACTACACTCATTGATGGCTCAGTGTGTTAATGCCAATATTTTTTAGGATAAATCAAGACTCAAGATGAGTACGAATGATTAAATGAGGAGTTTAAGCATCACTCAATAACATACTTCCTTGAGAAAATAAAGTAAGTTTTTTTTTTTGTGTGTGATTTTAAACAACATGCAATACATTAGGTGAAGGGAATAAAACCCCTAATAAAGAGAGTGCAATAAAAGTACCAAACCAAGGTAAGTAAAATAATCATAAGAAGACACACAGGAATCAAGGTGTTATAAAAAAAATCCATAATTTAAAACACTAAAGAAAATAACTGTTATGAAGAGAGAGTTGAACACACTACATCAAGAAACTATAATATACCTAATAATAAGGCTTCTCATGTCAAGTCTATAAGACACCAAAAAAATTAAAATAGATAGATAAAGTTCCACACATGACCATTACCAATTAATCTAATCTACTTAAATATGCTAGCTAGAAGGAGTAAAGTGCTAGAAATTACCATTAGTGAATGCACTAAATTGAAAAAATAGAAAAGGGGTAGATAAAAATTCAAATTAAAAAGGTTACAAAGGTGTGCGACTAGAGAGAAATGCATTAATTATCATAAAATAAAAGTGCCACATTATCAAGGGTATTAAATGTTGAGTAAACAGGTAGGGATAGATACATAAAAATTTCAAAAGATAGGTAAGACGTAGATTGGAGTAAAGGTATTAAAATAAAAGCATACAAAATAGGAGAAGAAACATTACTACAAGATTTTAAAAGTTGGAGTTTTAAAACTCCACTTGGCAAGGTGCATAGGCATATACAGGCCAAAGGCTAATGAAAATGTAGTAAAGAAAAGAATACCAAAAAATATATCTGAATAACGGAGCCACTATCAATGACACTACTTATAATAGAATACCATGTAGGACTGAAAATTGAAAACTACACATAATACTATAGTGAAAGTGCTAAAATGTCTAAGACACTAGGATAAAGATAGATACACCACACTAAATTATAAGTATTTGGAATGAATAAGACAATAAAATAATGTCAATGTTATTACCAAATGACAACAAATTATTCCAATACCATGAATTAGAAGTGTTTCATCTAATATGCACTTTGTTGGGTGAATATTTTGTCGTCAACTAACTGAAGACAAAATGGGTATATCAACCACATCATAGGGAGATTTACACCACGAAAAGTATGGGTTTACCAGATCTGGACGAAGTAAATCTCTCCTCTCATCAAGGGGAGGTTCCCTATAAATATTTATGTGCTGGATATATGTATATAATTAAGCAAAAAATAACACATGGGGTGGTATAACAGCATCTACCTCTCTTTTTTCAAAGGTAATGTATAAAGAACAAAAAAAGAGGGATATCCCGATATTTAGCTAACAACACTCATCTTCTTTCAAGAATGGTATCAAACGGAGAGCAAAAGATCACCTGAGGTAACAAAATCCACAAGAACAATTACGCAAGCACAAAGTCTTCCATAGTCTCCTTCACCGATCTAGAACAAGCGTAACCGTAGAGTAAAATGAAGCACAAAGTCTTCACCTGAAACTACAAAAGATAACTAAATATTGAAGATAAAAGTAGCTCAAATTCTATCTTCTACCTTTTAGAAGTGTTCTCAGATAATATAAACACACCCACTTTGCTTATTAAATCGGATAAACAAGAGATTATCAGGAAAGAGAACATAAGAAACTGTTTCCTAGACAACACAAATAACTTCAACACAAAGTCTGAAATAAACCTGCTTCTCATTCATTCAACAAAATATGATTTACAAGTTTGAGCACAAAGTCTCAAAAATTGCTTCAATTTCAGCAGAGTGTTTGCTCTTAATTTTTCCAAGATCATTTACAAATGAGGTCTCCACTATATATAGGGAGAAAATCCTCCAAAAACTAGAAAATAATAAAATACAAAAATATCTCAATCAAAGATGACTCATCTTTGACTTTGAGATATTTTTCTAAAATATTTACATGTAATTACATTTTACAAAATTGCATGCACTTTTCACAAAACAAAAGTGCATAAGGAAAGAAGAAGAAAGGAGGAGAAAAATTCAGCTCTTGCTGCCAGATTTCTTCAGATGAGCATCATACATAGTAATAGATGCCTGAATTCCTATGTTGTCTGGCACAATTGTGTTCTTGGAGATGATTTTGGCTCTGATTAATGCATCCTTCAATGTTGTGATGGCCTTAGCATGACCAGTTAACCTGGATTTTAGATTTTCCAAAGTTAACTGAGTATCTAGAATATTATCCACAGAAGACATTGAGAAGGATTTCTCTTCAAAATCTCTTCGAATCATCTCTTTGAAACTGTGAATCATTTCTCCTGCTGAGAGGAATTGATTTTCCTTGGAGGTTAGGTTGCAGGGCAGTTCTTCCAGTTTATTGAGCAGACTTACGTCGCTCTTCTCACCAGCATCCTTGAAAGCTTTGAGATCCTCAATTAAATCTTTGAGTACCTAGATCCTGAAATTCAGTGACTCCTTGATCTCAACATAAGAGTCCTTGTTGGAGATGACACCAATAGATATCAAGGTGATTTTCTTCAGATCCTTCATCTCCTTCCATTTGTCAAGATATTTTTATAAACTATTAATCTCCTGAGAGATAAGAGAGACAAAGTCATCTAACTCTGCCCTTAATTTCTTCATCTTGTCCATCTTTTCTGCAACCTCTGATAGCAAGGAAACTCCCTGAGTATGCATTTTTTCAACGTAGTCTTCCAGGACTTTTCCCTTCAAGTAAGTCTTCTCTGCCTTTTGGATGACAGGGTCATCTACGGAGAAGGCCTCCAGAGTTGCTGCTTTAGGGGGAAGAGTGAACCTTCTTATTACTGCCGTTAGCTGCTCTGTCTTGGCCTTGTAATAATCTTTCATCTCCTTCTCTCAGTCAAATTTTTGGACCATGATGTCCATAGCAGACTGAAGGTCACTTTTTTTACCTTCATGAGTAACTTTGCCAAGTTCAACACGAGAGATGGAATAGCTACTCATTTCAAAACCCTCAAGGGTTGTGTCCTGTGGAGGCTTAGCAATTTCCAAAAAAAAATGTCCCTTTTCTTCAACCAATTTGGAGAGGATCTTTGGCCTCTTCAGAGCCTTGGCTTTCACCGGCACTATTTTTCCAAAGTCGAAGTCATCTGGAGAGATGTCCAACTTCTTTATTTTGGGGGTGAATGCTGACATCCAGGGTGGAAGAGAAGTACCTATTGTGGCAATGGTTGTCTCAGCTGGTGTTATTGTGGTAGCTTCTACACTGCTAGTGGTGACAGTGGTCACAGTTGGAGTAACAGGTGAAACTGTACCAATTACTGATTCTGGCTCTTGTGCAGAACTTTCCCCCAGATTGAAAGAGGGAGAAGACAAACTTGGGATGGACCCGGAGGAGCGAGGAGAACCTCCAGAAGTGCCCTGAGGATTTCCAAATATGACTCTGGAAGGAGAGGCAACTCCAAAAGAGGGAACACTGATCGAAGAGATAAGAGAAGAGGGTGCCACAAGAGACTGAGGTAGAGAAGGAGAGACGCTCTTGAGCGGTTGTGCTTCTTCATGTGAAGGCAGAGGTTTAGTGCTTGGCTGTCCTATCGGCCAGTCATCTATTTCCATTGGCTGAGCTACCTTTGTCTGAAGGCTCTGTTCTTTAGTTCCTTTAGCTGCCACTTCAGGCTCTTCAGTAGTCTTTGGTTTCTTAGACACAAAGATGATTCTAGGCTTGTGAGGCCTAGAAGGGGAAGGTGCATCACCTTTGTTCTTGGTTCTGTTCTCAGCCTTCTTCTTCATCTCTGTTTGGTATTCAGCCTCTGATCCTGTGATAAATTCTTTCAGTTTGATTCCTCTGGCTACTAACCAATCATTGGTGTTAGCCAATATTGGTTCAAATCTTTTTCTCAAAAAAGTTAGTTCCTTTTGAGACCACTGAGTTGGAGGAAGAGGGGAGCCAACAACCTTTTTAGCCAGGTATTTGCTATTGACGATGTTCCCATCGTCGGCCAGACTGGAGGGGATCTCTGCAAGTCCTAGATATTCAATCTAGTCTAGGGTCAGCCTGCAATAATCTATCTTTCTGATCTCTTCAGCTGTCCTCATGTCGATCCAGATATCTTCAATCATGGGCTCATGAAACTAAGTCTTTCACCTGATTTTGTCCTTTACTCCCCTGTAGTCAAATTTATCTCTTCTCTTAAACTGCTTTAGGGTGACCATTTGCATTTCTATTTCCATGACTTTGGCTTTGGCTACTGTTGCAATGGAATACCTGCCAATTTCGATTGGAAACTTGAAACCTGGTTTCTTCAGCTCCATTTGTCTGGTATGCATGACAATCAGTTGTTGACAAAGTTCCATTAGAACTAGCTTGTCAGAAGGGAACCTGGGGAGCATATAGGGGTAGCCTTGAAAAAAGCCAACCCGAAGATAGCAGAAGGTGGAGAATTGTAGGAACATGCAGCCGTAGTCATTGACCACTGTCCAAGCCTCATCTGATACTCTCTTCTACTCAAGTTGAGGGTCAAAGAGGCATAGAAAAATGGCAAAGAAGGCATCGTTTATCCTTTTGAAATGACAGGTTGACCCTTAAAGTGTCAATTAGGGGTAAAATGAGTATATTGGGGTTGTCTTTCTATCCTCTTCGGTTGTCAAACCCAGAAAATTTTGCATTGCAGCAGCTATGTACACAAGGTACGAAGTCATATAAAATTTGGAAGAAGTTTGTACCTTGGTCAACTACTCATGGAGTGCATTGCTGATCTGCTCTCCCCAAAAGATGACTTGCTTACCTTGGAGGATGATTTTAATGAATGGGTACATCCATTCATGGAATAGTGAGGAAGACGGGAGGCCTCGTACTCTGCTGAGAAGGGTGATCAAGTCACCAACTTCCTCGATGAAGTCACTCCTCAAAAATTTCCACGACCATCTGGATAGGTTGGTCCTGGGGGTCTTCAGCCATTTGTAGTTCATCACTTTCTTTGCCCTTTCAGGGTCTTTGTCGTATTCCTTCTGGGCATCCACAAAGTTGATCTTGGTCACTTCGGTGGCTGGAGGGCACATGAAAACTTTGTCGATGAATTCGGGATCCAGCCGAATCACCACATTGCCGCTGGCATCTGAGACTGACCTAGTCTCTTTGTTGTAGAAGCAGGCACATTGAAAGACAAACTCTGTGTGATGTGCTACCACTGGGAAAGCGGCAACCAGGTGGATGTTATTCTCGATGATCCTTTTTATCTCTGTGCTTGGGTTCGTCACTTTCGTGCGAGTTATGAACTCGGCCATGTCCACATGTCCAATTTCGATGTCCCGGATGTCGTCGACATTTGAGGAGACGGAAGTGAGCGGGAAGACACCCTGGTATTTATATTTCATGGTCTTCACCTTTTTCAGTGATGCTTCAGACATGAGAACTGGCTTTGGTCAGACAGGTGTCGATGAGCAAGAGTTTTCTGAAGGTACTGCAGACATGATTACGAGATTAGGGGAAAGTGGACGAATTGGGGAAAACATATTTTAAGTGATCCTGGTCAATGGAGGTCACTTAAAAAGGCCAGGTTGGAAAAAGGGCTGGAAAATGAGGAAGAAAGGGAAAGAAAGGGAAAAGACAAAAATTCCTCTGGAGTTGGGAAAATCCAGAGGAGGAATGCATGGGCGGCAAAATTTGTCGCTCCTGCATGCTAGAGTGAAAGAGTGCAAGGGTGGCAAAATTTGCCACCCAGGAAGGGTCGGTCTGTATAAGCGGTGAATTTTGTCACCCTTGTAGGTCGAGGGAAGAATGGTAGGGGCGGTGAAATTTGCCGCCCCTATAATTATGGCCTGCACGGGTGGCGAAATTCACCGCCCATACATGTCAAGTTAAAAACATGTAGGGATGGCAAATTTTTCCGCCCTCGTATGCGGGTTTAGAAAAGGCCAGGGGCAACAAATTTTGCCGCCCCTGCAGGGATGGCCTACATAGGCTGGGGAGATGCGTGGGTGGCGATTTTCATCGCCCATGCGTGTAAGGACTGCGTGGGCAATGAAATTCACCGCCTGCATAGGGAAAAGGGTTTGGGGTCGTGGCGCGGGCGGTGATTTTTTGCCGCCCACGTGGGTGCTTGGGAAGAAACTCGTGGGTGAAACACAGGAAGGGTAAGGTTGGAGACAACAAAAATCACCACCCTCCCAGGAAAAAGGCTTCACAGGCAAAAATGATAATAAAACAAACCATAGTAACGATAAAAACAACTAATCAAAGCAAAGAATGGAAAAAGAAAGGAAACAAATGTTAAACAAAGGACCCACCTGGAAAGTTGCGCATGCCACAGGCTCAAAATCACAAAAATGTGCTTCAAATTGCTCATCAAATGGTCCAGATGCAGAAGGCAGGAGGAGAGGAGGAAGCAATGAGAAGAAATGGGGTTCAAATCAGTTTATATGGGGTGAAAAACAACTCCAACAACCCACCGCATGTGGCAATAAATGTTGCGCACAAAAACTAAGGCATGCTTGGGCGGCAAAATTTGCCGCCCTTGCATGTTTCGGTAAGTTCGAATGCAGAGGTGGCAAAATTTGCCACCCTTGCAGGTCAAGATGCAGGGGCGGCAAAGTTTACCGTCCTTTCAAGAAAAATGTAGGGGCAGCAAATTTTGCCGCACTTGCATTACAAAGGTCAAAATGCATTAGCGGTAAAATTTGCCACCCATGCACAAAAAGAAAGAAAAGACCAACTCAGGAAGAGGCAGTCTGGGGAGGGAGTTTCTTGGTCGTAACGAGATCGTAACCACTCTCACGTTCTTAGGCCAAGATGAGAACGAATTCAAAACCCGTCTCGAAAACAAACTTAGAGAGACAAAAGACAAAATGGACAAGTTTTGTAGGGGGTTGTTCCCAAAAATGGACTAAGCTGATTTCGGAAACAACACACTTATTTAAGAATAAAAAGAAAATAATATAAAAAATTGATTATTTTAATATATTAAAAAGCAAAAAAATGATGACAATATTAAAATAATGAATATTCTAATAAATAAAGAGCAAAAAAAGCTAAAAAAGCTTCATTTCTTTCTTCAAACCTATAATAAACACTCAAAGATCAACATTAAACAAGTTGTAACTCTAATACCATATTAGGATTTATGCCAAAAACTAATAGATTAACATTGAAAAAACATAATATAATGAATTAAATGGAACAATATTACCTTCATATCAAGTGCATCATAAATATGAGAGACAAGATTTTTCAAGTGGGGAAATTGTCCAAAAAATAAAAAAAACCCATGTTTATTAGAAGGCTTGCAAAGCATTGATATCCAAGTATATTCTCAAGTAGAATCCAAGTTAAATAGAAATAAGAATGGCATTAAGCCATGAGCATATCAAGATGGACTAGTGAAAGTGTAGTTCAAACATATATTGAGAGAGGAGAGAGCTCAATAAATAGAGCTAAGAAGAAATAGGATTTACTTGCCCAACCTTCTTATGCCCCTAATCCTTATAAGGGCGAGGGGAATGTGTGTGACAATGGTGGGATGGGTTACATGTGAATGTAACTATAATTAAATTACTTAGATTATTTTCAACAATAGAATTATATATCACATAAGTAAGAGCAGAGTAAGTAAATCCATAATAATAATTAGTGAAAGAGTAAAATACTTAAATATTATGACTGACCCACTTCAAGGGGGAAACATCTACAATAATGCAATAAGAACTGAATTCACAATATGATGATCAAAGATTAACCACAACCTCCTAATATATTCTACTTATCTATGGTTATTCCATAGGTTGACCATACTAAGCACATTGAGAAATACAACAAGATATTATGAAGTTGTGTAAGCCACAATTTAACCACACATATCCCTAAATGCACTATAAGTTAATGGCATAGCATGCCCCTCCCCTTCAAAACAATGATGTCCTCAACATTGAATCAAAATAGGATGTTGTTGTAAGAATGCTTCATCCTCCCACGTTGCATCTTTAGAATGTAAGTTTTTCCATTTGATCAAATACCGCTTAATGGATCTGGTCCACAATTGCTTAGTATGCGTATGAAGGATCTCTTCAGGCTCTAGAATGACTCAGCCTTCTTCATCCAATTTAGGTAGTTCTCAATCTATGTGAAAAATTTGTGTCTAATTACTTTATTCAATAAAGATACATGGAATACCGAATGCTTGCAACTGGTTGGGAGTAATTCTAGCTTGTAAGCCACACTACCAATTTTATGCAAAGATCTGGAAAGGACCACAATACTTAGGTGATAGCTTGTTATCCTTTTTTTGTTGCATCAGATATATGTGCTTATATGGATACAAATGCACAAATACCCAATCACCTATGTCAAAATACCACTCATTATATTGTTGATCTGCTTGCTGATTTATTTGATTTTGTGGCATTAATAAATTCTCTCACAAACTGACTAACACCTCTTATTGATTATGAACATGTTATTCAATAGTTCGAACCTTAGGATGCATTATAAAAGTTGAAGTGATGGATGGGGGTGATACCCATATAATGCCACAAAGGGAGACATCTTGGAAGAAGTGTGAAAATAAGTGTTATACCACCATTCAACAAGTGGCAACCAATGAACCCATTTATCTTGTTTGTCAAAAACAAAACAACAAAGATACCCTTTGATACATTTGTTAACTACCTGTGTTTGTCCATCAAATTGAGGATGATAGGATGATCTATGAGCCAAATGGGTGCCAAACATGCAAATAATTTAGTATAAAAATTATTAGTAAATTTGAGATCTCAATCTTTATAATGATCTTTTTAGTACCATGTAATGTTTGACTTGTATTGAGAAAAGTAGAAGCTACTGCACTAGAAACAAATGGTTGTGATAAAGAAAAAAATGAGCATATTTGGTGAGTTGATCCATAACTACCATGATAACATTTTTACCCTCAGACTATGGTATCCCCATAATGAATTCCATAGAAGCCTCTTCCCAACGTTGGCTAGGGATGGATAAAGGCTACAAATAACTTAGGGTCTTAATGGTTTCACCTTAATTTTGTTGACATACCATGCATTCAGCCACATGTTTCTTGACATCCCCCTTGAGTCCTTCCCAAAAGAAATCTTGCTTGATTCTATGATATATTTTTAAAAATATAGAGTGACCTCTCAGTTGAGAGCATGAAGTTCCTGAAGAATTTTATGTTTGAGGAAAAAATGATTCCAAAGATATAATCTATCTTTATATCATAATGTGTTCCATTCCCATGTAGATATTTCATATTCACTAGAACCCTACTAAATATTTTGAATAAAATCCTTGGTAGCATTTTCAATCTCCCATTCTGATCTTACTTCCTCTAGCCAATCTGCCTGCCACATGGTCATAGTGCATAACAATGCCTCAATTGATTCATTCTATCAGGAGAGGGCATCTGCCACCACATTCTCTTTGCCTTTCTTATACACTATTTCAAAATCATAGCTTAACATTTTAGTCACCCATTTATTCTATTTTTTAGATGACAATCATTATTCCAAAAATATTTGAGGCTATCATGACCATTCTTTACCTAAAAGTGATGACCCATCAAATAAGGTATCCATTGATTCACTACATGTAGAATATCTATCATCTCTTTTTCATATATTGGTTTGAGCCTATTTTTCCCTTAAATTGGAAACTTTCAAATGTCATTGGTTTACCTTCTTGCATGAGTACAACCTCCATGCCATATTATGATGCATTACACTCCACAAAAAAATATTTTGAAAAATTAGGAGTAGCCAAAACTAGAGTTGTGCACATAGTCATTTTCAAATATTCAAACACCTTGGTAGCTGAATCAATATACTAGGAGTCTTTATTCATCAAAGAGGTGAGTGGAATAATTTTTTATAGACCTGTGATAGTAACTAGTTAGCCCTATAAATCCTCAAAGGTTCTTGAGGGTCTTGGGAACCTACCACTCCATCATCACTTAGATTTTATTAGGATCAACTTTCACTCCTTCATGTGAAATAATATGACCCAAGTACTCCACCTCTTGGACACCAAAAGAACATTTGAAAGGTTTGGCATAAAGTTGATGTTGTTAAAGAACTGAAAGTGCTTGTTTCACATGATTCAAATGGTCTTCCAAATTTTTGTTGTAGAATAAGATATTAAAAAAACTAATAAAAAATTTCTCAAAAATGGCCGAAAAATAGTATTCATCAAACTCTAAAATGTAAATGGTACATTTGTGAGACCAAAAATCATGACCATAAATTCATAATGGCCTTCATGAGTTTTGAAAGTTTTTTTAGGTATGTCATCATCATGGATGTGAATCTAATGATACCAAGAGTGAAGGTCTAAGTTGGTAAAATAAATTTCACCATGAAATTCATTTATCAAAGCATTAATTACTGGAATAGGAAACTTATCTTTGATAGTGTACTTATTGAGTTCTCTATAGTCTAGGCACATCCTACAACTATCATCTTTGCACCATGACCACTAAGGAAGAATATTCACTTTGACTATGTCATATGATTCCTAACTCCAACATCTCTCGCACCATCTTTTTCAATTTCACTCTTCTAGGCATAGGGATACCTATAGGGTCTGATGTTGGGTGGTGTACTTCCTAAAATGAGTCCAATGGCATGATCATGTGCACGACTTGCAAGAAGTCCTTTTGGCTTGTCACCAAAAACAATAGAATGTCCATCTATCACCCTTTAAAAATTAGGATGTGTAGAGTCCTTGGTTGGTTGAACCTCTATGGAAAATAAACATTGCACAAAACCTTCTTCACCTTTTCTAAAAAAATTTATCATCTAGTGGGAACTAACCAATTGTGGAAATTTAGCCTGTAATCCATGTAGTTCAAAGGTCCTACCTTCTAAATGAAATCTCATGAATAGTTCATGAAAATTCATCTTAATAGTGCCCAAAGTGGTGAGCCGCTACACTCCCAAAACAATGTCATCTCCTCCTATGGGAATAGTAAACATAATGGAATCTAATAAATAGTCTCCCATAACAAGCTTAATGTTATGGTATTTTCTAGAACAGTTGACCATACCACCATCTGCAATCATGACTTAAAATTATGTAGTTAGGTAAATGAAATAATTTAAATGATTAGATGAATTACTATTGATGAAGTTATGTGTACTCCTTGATTCAATTCACACAGTCACCTTCTATTTCTTTAGGAAACCCACCACCTTAAAATTTTGAGGAATACTAATACTTGAGAGTGAATGATAGGAAATAGTAGGGTGAGAATATTTATATTCATCCTCAGGTTCTTCCAAACCTGCCCTTGAAGCCTCATCATCTTCTTCCTCCTCATTGGCATCATCAACGTAAAATAACTTCTTTTCAGCATAATGATGTCCTTTGCTTCATTTGATATCGTAGCCAAAACACAAACCTTTCGCACATTTTTCTTCCACTTATTAAGGTGTCAATTTGGTAGGCTATGAAAATTATGCTACTGGGAAGGTGCATTCACATACATTAGTGAAAGGTCTGTGTTTGATCAACTTTTTTTTCTCATCCATGTGCCCTAGGTATGGCCTCAAATATAGTACTGGGATGAAACATGTGAACCTATAATTGCATGTTAAATTTAAGGCCACCCAAAAATAGGTCAATCATATTTTCCTCAATGATGTCTATGACACTTAAGGAGAGATTCTAAAATTGATGAATGTAGTCCTTGATAGTCTCAGTCTGGCATAACTTGGCTAGCTGACTGAAGTAATTTTTAGAGACATTGTTACGATAGTAGATCTACAATTCTTTAGAAAATATCAACCATGAAACTAGGACACCCTTCTTTTTATTTTGAGCACACAACCAATAATACCAATTAAATGACTCAGGGTTTAGATATAGAGAGGCCATAACCACTTTCTGTGAACATGGAATTTGATGCAGATAAAATAAATTTTCAATTTAAGTGAGGTAGGTGAATGGATCATTACCATCAAACTTGTGTAGGTCCATTTTTGGCAACATTAGCTTAGGGCTAGAATTGGTGTTGATATTATTTGGAGGATGAGAACCAAACTAAAGTGGTAAAGGGTTATTTTACAGTGTTAAGCTAACAAGTTGGCCAATTTCCTAGATATTTTTGTAATTGATTCATCATGCTATCCAAGTCCCCTCTCAACCCTGTAATGTCCCCTTGAATTGTATCAAAATCATCTTTTTTCACCATGCCCTGTAACTTTGACTTAAGTTGTTTAACTACCTATAAAATACATGGATCATAAGTTTTAGATTACATGTCTTTGAGAGGAGTTTTTAGAGTTTCTTGCCCTTTCTCACATCTGTGAGAGTTTATACCAGTGATACACAAAACCTAAGAGGGTTTCATCCCCAAAATAAGTGTACTAGTGTAATAAACCATTGTAATCATCTCACTAAGATGAATTCAACTACTACTATTGTGCACAAGGGTGAAAATGTTTGCTCAAAAAAGTGTACCAGTAGAATATATCATTGTGATCATCTCGCAAAGATGAATCCAACAACTAATAATGTACGCAAGATAAAAAAAATCTAGATTTTTGTTACCTTGTTATTTTTTTTCTTTTTTATAAAAAACTCATGAACAAAATTATGGTGACAAAAAAATTCAATTCTCCCCAGATCAAAAGTTATGTTTTTTTTTACTTGCTAGTGCTCTAAAAAACTACGCCACAAAAACTTTCCCAAATTGAAGCTCTGATACCACTTGTAAATAAATTACTTAGATGATTTACAATAGTAGAATTATATATCATATAATTAAGAGTAGAATAAGCAAATCTATAACAAGAATTGGCTAAAAAGAAGAATAATTGAATATTATGACTGAGCCACTTCGAGGGGACAACCTCCACAATAATGAAATAATAACATAATCTAAAATATGATGATAAAAAACTAACCACTACCTTTTATATATACTCTACTTAGTCATGGTTATTCCACAGGCCAACCATACTAAGAACATTGAGAAATGCAACAAGTTACTATGAAGGTGTGTAAGCCACAAGTCGACCACACATATCCCTAGATGTATTATAAGTTAAGGGCATAAGAGTAACTCTAGTATTCCTTACATGAGGACAAAAGAAGTGTGACACCTCATAAATTTGAGATAAAGTAACTTAATAATAATAAAAAAATCACACCAAAAATAAACTTAGGATAATATTAAATTAACCTAAATGAATTAGGAAATGTGAACCCAAATAAGATTTTAATCTCCAACATTAGGTATCATGTATGGATTAAATAATTAGGAAAGTATCATGTATGTATCATGTTAATAAGGTTACAAATAAGTAGTTATTATCAAGCCCAAAAGGGCATCAAGCCCAAAGGTTTATCTAATTATTACATATTACCCTTAAAATAAGGTTAATAAGGTTACAAATAAGTAGGTATTTTACTATTTGTTACAACCACCATACTCTATAATTTATTAACCATTTTCACCAACTAGGCAAGGACATCATAAGCATTACTATTAATGTATCAAGTACATATGTGGAAATATAATTTATAAATGTCTTTATTATCAAACTAAGAAAGGCATCAACTTCTGAATCTGATTTAACTTATTTTGGGAATAATGGAGTTTTATTCCTATTTTAGTTAATGGTCTGGATTAATAAATTAGTACAGAATATAGAAATAAATACAGTCTTGATTTGTGAAACTATTTGTCTTTTTCACCTTTCAAAAAATAATAATAAATAAGAAGAAATATAACTTAGCTAGAAAATAGACTGAGACGGCTAATATAGAGGTTGAAAATGGTTGTGCAGGACCAAAAAGGTGTCGTAAACCTGAATTTGGATTTCATTAGGAAAAAGGATAAGAGTGCCAAAAAGTGGATGGTTTGGTGTTTGATGTTGTTATTTGTTCCTACCACTATTATCCAAATGATCACATATACCTAAAAAATTTTGGGTAGTTGTGTTGTGCTTGTGTGAGCGTGTCTATGAATAATCAAGCACTAGTCTTCGATAGAACTCATTTTAGAGCTAATTTTGTCTTCAAAACCTAACCCTCCATCATGCTTTATAAAACAACATTTGTGTCACTTGAGAAAGAGGGGAGTTAGTGTGAAAGTTTTACTGAATGTGAAATCCACACCCCTTGCATGGGCACGTTGCCTACATACCAATACTCCAAAGAGGGATCAAGCCATATGTAGTTTTCCCACCTAGTGTGCTTTGTTAAATAGTGTGATGCAGATGCAAATGCCAAATTGATAGTGTTTGAGGTGGCTAGAGAATGGTATGAGGATTTGAGTATGTTTACAATTGTGTTAGGTGACTATATGCAAAGAATAGGGAAGTTTAAGTTAGTGCTTTGTTTGTATTCTTTCTTGTTTTATAATTTTGGTCACCTCCTTTGTAAATGAGCTTTGAGTGGGATTTTATAGGGAAAAATTGGTCGTGGTTCATATGTTTTCAAGCTAGGTTGACCTAATTAAGGATAAGGACCAGATGAAAATGACTGTTGGGGCTCAAAGTACAAATGGACAAAACCATAAAAAATGGGACACTTCTCTATGGGGTGCTATAGTCCAAATGAGATGTTCCCATCCTATAGGCTTGGGACTTGGGGGAATAAGATTGGCATGGGGAATATTGTCTAGCTGACGTGGAATGACCATTCAAAAAGCTTTGGATGATTAGCAATGAGCAAAATGGTGTCTAAAAGGGTCACAACAGCATGCAAAAATGACCTATGGATGGGGTGTTGCAAGCCATACTCAAACTACCAATTTGGATATTTTGTATGACTATATTTGCCCCGCTTTATTCTAGTGATGTAGCAAAGTGAATTACTAGGATAAAGGAAAAATAGAAAGTGTACCTAAACTTACCTACAAGGGTGAAGCCCATAAAGATGTGTGATGTTGAGTGTGCGTAGAGAGAGCACAACATGAAGCATAAATCTATAAGAAAAAATAGAGTAGATCAGTTCTTACTAAACATGTTATGTCTAAAATAAGAACGTACAAAGGTTGGGTAAAAGAGAGAGGAAGAGAAAGGAATGAATACACCTAATTAATTATGTGAACTAATACAAAACCTATTATGATGTTGAGTACTATTGAGTGATGTTGGGTATGTGTTGTACCAAGAGTAATATCGTGAACATAGCTAAGTTCTTAATTCTTTAAGGGTGGCTCAAGAATTGAAAAGGCTAGCCCTTTAGCTCCATTATCACCCACTATGTAGTAAAGTTATGTTATCATGTATGTGTTAATCAATGTTTGGAATGTGTGTCCAATCCCTATGAGTAGGTGGCTCAAGAATACAAAGGCTAGCTAGTCCTTTAGCTCCATGATTGTCCACTAAGTGTGAACTATGAACTAATATTAGTATGAATGTGTGTTTTATGAGATGGCTCATAAATCCCATGAATGCTTTATAATATGATAGTGTGGTATGGATAGGTAGATGTGTACTAAAAACTATGCCAATCTTGTCCACTCTAAAAGGTGGAGATTAGGCTTGTATGAAATCCACTTTGAAACTGAGAACTAGGCTTATATGAAAGCCACTCTGAAATGATGCCAACCACTTGCAGATAGAATAAAGAACATAACTACTGAGAATACCTGGGTAATACAATGAATTAAAAAGAAAAGAAGATAATTTTGTTGCACACATTACCTCCAATCACTAGTGTCTATAACATGGATTATGATCTGGAAGTTGTACCAACTTCCTAATCTAAAATTGGAAGTGAGAGCCATCATACCATGCATGATGCCCTATATTTGGATAACTTGAGTAAAATTAAATTGAAACTACCCAATCTAAACTGGATTATAGCTGACAAAACTATAATTGACCTTAACTTTCTATCTATTTCTAAAAATTGTGGGGTTTCAACTGTTTGGACAAGAATACTAAAAAGTGGACACTTTGCTAGGGTGTTATAGTTCGAATGGGGCACTCTTATCCTTTACTATTTATGATGACTATTCTATGTTCATCCCTATTTTTCTAGTTTGTTCTACATGTTTTGAATTCTAATTATTGTTTTGAGTGTTCTAAAAACTGATTTTGACCAGTAGAGGGCTCTGATCTCTATGACAAAACCCCTATTTATTTCCCCCTCTTTTGAGGGTAGGAATGAAGACCCTGTAATGACTGCCCTCAGAAGAAAAAGCCTTGCAAGTGTGTTATGTTGTGAAATACATGATATAGCAATGATGATCAAAAATATGTCTCAATATATAGCATAGTTTGTGTTGAAGATTGTTAGATCAATAAGGGTATGCCTAGATAGATGTAACAATATAATAGTATGTGTAGTATACTGAATTAAAACTAGAAATCTAGTTAGTTATCAAGGAGGGATGGAGTATGATGTCCATCATGGCATCCAAGAAGGCAAGATAATGAATGATGTGGATCATGGTATTGCAAATAACTGAGAAACAAAAAAGCATGCAAATCAAGAATTAATAAGCATACAAAAGAGGCCAAGGGGCCAAACAAACAAGGGACATGGGCACATGTCACTCAAACTGGGGAAAAAAGCATACAAATTAGGTTCAAATGCCCACATACACATATAATTTCAAACAAGCAAGATTGGCATGAGGGCCACAAGCACATACAAGAGTACAAGCAAAGGACATTGGCAAATGTCCTAAGGCACACACAAGTAAAAAAATAGCAACTGAGAAATGCAATCACATCTAGCTACTCAAAGAAAGAAAGAAAGGCACGTAAATGCTAGAAATAATATCACATCTAACTGATCAAAGAAAGAAGTGAAAGTATGCAAAACATGTAGTATAAGACTAAGTAGATGCTAAGAAATACACAGGTGTTATATACTAGTGAGTATTGATAGAATAATCTATGCAAGCTAGTAAGTAATGTACATCAAATGATAAGTAGAGTGTGTGGTGTAGGAATGACATAACTTGGATGGTGTAATCATGTAGAAGATGCCCCCGGTGGGTAGATATGTCGATGTATGTCTCAAATGTAAAAGTAAGATGCCCCCTCAATGGGTAGAGTGAAGCAATCAAGGATCTATGTTTCACTACACACACTTAAAGAAGATCAAGTGAAGTATGGTAATGTAGATAAATCAACAAATAATAGCATATAACAACAAAATGTAAGCCTATCATGGTAGTAGAAATGTAAAGCATGGATAATGCATATAATTGAAAAGTTTTTAGTGTTTTGAGTTATTTGAATGTTTTCATATTTTGACATGTTATATTTTTTTTGGTATTTTGAAATATTGTATTATTTTTGGTATTTTGAAATATTGTATTGTTTTTGGTATTTTAAAATAAGCTATGTACAAGTAATAATAAGGAAACTATGTACAAGAAAATGAAAATAAACTATGTACAAGATGAGAAATTATGTATAAGTAAGTAGAAAGAAACTATATACAAGTAAGCTGAAAAAATATGCATAAGTAAATAGAAAGAAACTATGTAAAAGTAAGCTAAGAAATTATGTACAAGTAAGTAGAAATAAACTATGTAAAATAATGTGAGTAAAGCAATATGTACACAATGACATAAAAGACTAAATTGGAGGGGTAAAGGGTTCAAGGATGGAGCTCACTAGGGATGGAGATGAAGGAAGGGATCACATCCATCATCAAATGCCTCAAGATCATCATCATAAGTATAATCATATGTTGTAGGTTCTATATACATGGTGGTTATCTCCTTAGGTGTCAGTAAGATCTATGATCTTTGTGTAGTCAAAGATCTATCACTCGTAGTGGTGTCATCCTATTGAAGGTGAACTGAGGGTCACTTTGGTGGTGAAGATGTTAGTTCTTCTTTGGGGCATTTAGTTCTGGTAGTAGGCATCCTTTGTGGAAGTGGTGGAGCTAGTGCTCGTGGTGATATAATCTAAATAGTATCTTTAACTTGTAGTTTATCCAATCTCTATTGTAAAGCTATACATAAGTTTGTGTCATGGCCTATGATTCTATGAAAGAGAAAAATGGGTGACCATCCTATTATGATAACCTACTAATAGATCTATGTTGTATTATAGATAGTGTGATTAATCCATGATCAAGTAACATTTATAGCATAATCTGTGGTTGATGTTGTGTGTTGCCCACCTGAATCTAAATTATTAGCTCTATATCCATAGAGGTAACCATGTGAATTGTATGTGACAAGTGATCTATCTATGTCCATGAATGTGGAGTATATCTTGAGAGTGTAGTACAAGATTCTAAGAGTGATGTAGAATGTGTGATGAGGGCTCTAGAGTCATCTTGGTATTCTCCTAGTCTAACTAGTGTAAAGCTTAATCCACCTAAATAGTCATCTATGAGTGTGGATGTCGTATCATTATCTAAAGTAGCCTATAAATTTGTATCAACATCATGCACATATGGTAACTCAAAATTTACCACAAGGGGTAACCATGATATGAGAGTCTCATCAACTATAGTAGCAGAAGATGGTGGTATTGCAAGAGTATTTGTACTTGGTGAAGTGATTGTGACTACCTGAAGAGCTATATTTGTAGAATCAATTGGGACTATTGGAACTACTATCAATGATTGCATAATTATAATAGGTGTAGGAACTATGACTGATGGAGTAGCTAGAATGGTTGAAGTTGCTATAACTAGCTGAGTATCTAGAGCTGAAGAAATAATTATAAGTGGAAGAGTATGAGATGTGCTAGTCTCTCCTACCTCATATGTATGTATCTGGTCAAGAGAAATATGATGAGGTGATAACTGAACTATGATATGAGGTCTCCCATCTAGAAAAAATAGTCGAAGATGACTTTGTAATTCTATAATATATAAATGGTTGGTTATCTGTTGGGCATGTGTATAGGTATCCTTTATGGAAGAACTTAACACATCTATGAAGAGTGGAAGGAACTACCCCCATAGCATGTATCTAAGGTTATCCAAGTAAAAGGTTATAATGAAGAGGACCTGCAATGGCTTGGAACAATGCAGAGAGGGTTTTGGGCCCTACCATGATATCCAAGGCAATGGTGCCTAATGTTTGTCATGGTATATCATAAAACCCTCTAATGTTCTTATATGACTTCTGCATGAAAGCCATATCTACATCTATGGTCTATAAAAATGTAATATTACATATATTAAGTCTGAAACCACTATCAACTAAAACTCTCTTAACTACACTAGTTTTGACTTGAGCTTGTATAAACAATGGTAAATTCTAATCAATAACTATTTGAGAAGGCATGTCCTCACGATCAAAAGAAATAACATCTTCTATAGTTTTTAATGTGTTGATCACTAATGCAAAATAAGAAGGATTTGAATTAATGGGTATAAAATTTTGAGTGAGTAGCTAATAAAGAATGTCCTTGAATACATTTACTTTTTGAAGTAGTTCTAACATAGAATCTTAGCTGGTGTGTTTCTCAATTGATTAATAATATCATATGCCCTGTGCAGATCTGCCTATGTAGGTGGGTTGGGCATGGGATGGAAAAGAATAAGAGGGTGGTATGGTTTTTGACTAGGAGAATAGGCATGGTGACACGTTGAGTAACAACTCTAACCACATTATTTACTAGTCATATAGGGCTAGTAGTAGCTATGAGAAGAGAGTGAAGATAATCGACAAGTCATGGTGGTGGAGGGACAAAGGGTGTCATTTGGGATCCTTGGCGATGGGTAGTGACCCAAGGAAGAGAAAAATGAACCATGAAACATAACTTGGCATGGGATAGAAGCTCTAAGGGAGGTGAGGTAAGAGGTGTAAAAAAATAGATGTAAAGCTGATCAATAAAAGGAACAACATGCATGTGCTCCCACTTACACTTACGAAGGAAGTGAATCAAGCATACAAGGCATATGATAAAACTTTGCATTAAGGAATAAAAAGCTTTTGCATTCATATACATCATTGGACCTAGTAGAGACATCTTAGGTATTTGACAGGAGTACTTGTGAATTTATATGATAAAATAAGAATGAAATTGATTTAGATGTAAGATGATACCTTAAGAAGCAAAGGGACCTAGTATATTCAACTAGGGTTTAAAATAAACTGATTTTTAAAATTACTATGGTGAATTTCAAAAATTAAATATGAAATTCTAATTTATATATGCAAGAAAAATTTAAAAAGTACTATTAAAATCAACAAAGAATTTTCTCTAGGGTTTTTGGGGTTTTTGTGCACAAAGTAAGTCGGGTTCACCAAATAGTTTAACTTATTTTGGGAATAATAAAATTGTATTCCTATTTTAGTTAAGGGTATGGATTAATAAATTAATACAAAATAATGCAATAAGTACAATCCTAATTTGTGCAACTATTTATCTTTTTCACCTTTCTAAAAATAGAAATAAATAAGAATAAAAATAATTTAGCTAGAAAATAGACTAAGACAACTAATACAAAGGTTGAAAATGGTTATGTAGGACTGGGAAAGTGTCATAAACCTAAATCAAGCTTTGTTTGGGTGAAAGGATAGGAGTGCTAAAAAGTGGATGCTTTGGTGTCTGGTGCTATTGTCCATTCTTACCACTATTGTCCAAACTGATCACAAAGACCTGAAACTTTTTGGGTAATTGTGATGTGCCTATGTGAGCGTGTCTATGAAAACTCAAGCGTTGGTCATCGAAAAAACTTGCTTTGGAGCTGATTTTATTTGCAAACTCTAACCCTCCATCATGCTTGATAAAATAACATTTGAGTCACTTGAGAAAGAGGGGGGTTAGTGTGAAATATCTACTGAACGTGCCATCCACACCCTTTTGTGGGCACGATGCCTACATACCAATACTTTGGAGAGGGATCAATCCATATGTAGTTCTCCCACCTAGTGTGCTTTATGCAATAGTGTGATGCAGATGTAACTGCCAAATTGACAGTGTTTGAGGTGACTAGGGACTGGTATGAGGATTTGAGAGGTTTGTAGTTGTGTTGGGTGATTGTGTGTAAAGAATAGGGAAGTTTGCCTTAGTGATTTATTTGTATTATTTCTTACTTTGTAAGTTTGGTCACCTCATTTGTAAATGAGTTTTAAGTGGGATTTTATAGGGAACAATTGGTCATGGGTCAGATGCATTCACATTAGGCTGACCTGATTAAGGATAAGGACTGGATGAAAATGACCATTGGGGCTCAAAGTGCAAATGGACAAGACCATAAAAAATGGGACACTTCTCTATGGGGTACTATAGTCCAAATGGGATGCTCCTGTCCTATAGGATTGGGACTTGGGGGAACAGGATTGGTACGGGGAATACTGTCTGGCTAAGGTGGAATGACCATTCAGAAGGTTTTGGATGACTGGTAATGAGCAAAAAAGTATCTAAATAGGTCAAAAAGGCATGCAAAAAATACCTATGGATGGGGTGTTGTAAGCCACACTCAAACTACCAATTTGGACATTTTATATGACTACAAAATTATATTGTTTACCTTTTGGTATACCATAAGAATAAAAATTATTTTTCTATTTATGAGTGAAGAAAAACCATAAAACATGTAGTGCCTTTAACAATCACATAAGTGTAATATTGTAATGATAACTCAACATAGATTGTATGGAAAGTAAACCTTTTGCATATAATCCTTGATCCTCTAAAATTCCCATAACTCCTATTGTATTTTTCAATTGAAATAATATATCTTATAATATGAGTAAAAGTTGTTGCCTTTAACAACAATGTATATCATTATTATGCATGCATCCTACTCCTAATGCATTCATTTCACCACAATCACCTTAATAACCATGATTTGTAGAAAAGAAAGATTAGAACTAATTCAAGAATCAACTCAGACTGGTTTACAAGTCCAAATGTAAAGGTGAGTCAATAACATAATTTCAATATAATCAATAGATTACAAGTCAATGTATATCAATGCCTTGGTAAGTACTGTACAAATAAGTATCACTTTCACAAAATGAAACATAACATATACCCTATAATCTGTTCATCAGATGTTATAAAATGTCAACAACAACTAAAACTGTTATAAAATTCAAGTCATCTAGGAATGACCAACACCAAATAATGTCATAGAGATTTGCATCTTTGTGGGTTTATTATGTATTTACATGAGATTTGTACTTAGTTTTTCTCATATATGACGTGGCCTCTTAACCAAGTTACCAAAGATGACATTAAATAAAGTTTCATTTAACTAGCCATATAAAAAAAGCTTTTGAATAAATTAAATGTAGACTATGTTCTATGCAATAATTGCATTACCTAATCTTTAAAAACCATTTGAGATAGAGACTAATGCATATGATTGTGAACTTGGATAAGTCCTCACTCAACATGGTCTCCCAATTTATTACCACATAGAAACATTCACTACGCAAGGAACTATCCCACATACGACTATGAGATTTATGACATTTTATAGGCATGTAAGCATTGTCAGTATTACATACTATAAAAGGAGACTATGATACATAGAGATCACAAGACACGTCAATTATTATAGATTCAATATAAGCTACAACAAGAGAAACATCAAAAATAGTCTTCTTATTTTTAAAAATTATAGCTTAACATCAAGCATAAGAAGGGAAGTGGCAATCTAGTAGAATATTATCTAATTCAACATTCAGTTGAAGGTCTTCTCACTATGCTTAATGCATGTGAACATGGAGTAACCACTTGGTTAGAATTGTATCCATATAACCCAAACTTCACAAGTATATATTAGAAGTTTCTTGTAAGCAATTCATTTTCAAATTCATACTTTTAAGATGGACTCTTAAATCATCTTGGGAACTATTATATATGATAGGGATACAAGGATCTTGAAAAATATATAGAAAACATGTTGGTCTATGCTAGACATAAAATTGAACAAGTATACCACATTCCATTCACAAATTGAAGGATATATAAATGTTGAAAATACAATTATCATTCATCTTCTTAGAATGTAAAATTAAAAGAAGCAACACACGGGTTGAAAGGCTTCCATTTATTCAACACAACTATAACATAGCTATGCAAAGTTATATTTTACATGACCATTTTTATATCTACTTGGGTTTCCAACCTATGGCAGCAACTGACGTAGCTTATCCTACACTATCATCAATAATAGAAAATCCTTCATCTCAAAAGGAATTTAATAAAATAATTCAATTTATTGAGAAAATTCAACACATTCAATAGTAACGTAGACCTTTTTGCAGCAAAAAAATCTTAAGTACAAAAAGCACCATGACCAACATCTAACATTGTACACCCTTCAAGTTGGTGTGTGTGTATGGATTCACTTGTAGAAGGAAATAATTATATGACCTTACTACAAGTTTCATTCACTTTGATATAGGTCCTACACCATCACCAAGTAAGTAGGAGATAATTCTTTTGAGCTCAATCTTCATTCTCATCTTGGGTTGCATCTAGTATGCAATGCAAAACTCTTGAGCCATTATTTTCCACCTTTGTTGGACACTTCATATTTTGTAGACACTTTTTAACAAGGAGAGAATAATCCTAACTGTAGTGCATCAACTTAATTGGAACAAGTAATTGATGCTAAGGTAAAATAGATAAGTCAACAAGATATCTCTATCTTTCATATTGTCAAAGCAGGTCAAGTACCTTCCTGGGGGAAATGGTTATGAAGGTTTAGATTTCGAACCTTGTTCCATAGCTTTAACCGCCACCAATCCTTTTTAAGGACATAGACAAGATCAAGGAGGATTTGAACTACCATATTAATTTGTGGCATCTCTATGTTTATGTGTGTCACTTTCTACTCTATCAATATAGCTTTAACATCACCCAAAGAACATGTATAAAATGAAATCCTAACTCTTCTTATGCAATACTATGTAAATCTTATAATATCAATATTATATCATAATACATTGAAATAACAATAAAATAAAATACTAATAATTAATTATGAAATAGTTTGTTATCAACTCTTATAATAACTCAATCAACACTTCATCCAATGTTTCAAATCTATTATTTGTAAAATGTTAGTGATATAATTATAGATTAACAATACATACACATACAATCCAATATTTTAAAGCTTTGTAAAAAAATTTACATCATACAATTTTGTAATTATAATTCTAATACGACGTCCCTTATCTTCTTAAAACTCTTTATATTATTCATTTAATTTTAATTTGATAAATGCGATTATTCACATGGTCTCTTCGCTAAGTTCCTTGTGTAGTATAAAATAAGTACGTAATAAGGCATGTCCGTGCCTTAATTTTTTATTATAAAATTGACGGACTAGGAGCGGTGAATATTATTTAGAAACATAATAGGCAATGGCACTCGCATCGCATAGTCAAAAAAAAAAAAATGTTTGTACTTACTACTATCCAAAATGGTTACCCATTTAAAGTGTTTGAGAGAAATTGTGTGATACCCAATGGTGCGTTTCTAAATTCTGATCATAAGTAGCGGTCCATCAACAAAGCAAGCCCACCCAACCAAACAAACAAACAAAGGTGGAACCCAAAATGGATACACACGCGTGCCTCCCACCATGTTCAAATATACCACTGCCGCATTTTATAAATATAATTATGTCATTGGACAAGGAAAAAGACGTGCCATTGGATACCAAAATGGCATTGACCCTGCCATTTTCAAATGAACTAAAGACCATTAATGGCGCAGGGCACCTTCTTAGTGAGCTTTCCATTGTTGACTATGCTCCAAAGTAGTAAGTAGTAAAGGAGAAATAACACACATGCTTCCATGAACTTGTGTAATGCATTATGCATTCATCTTGTTGAAGGTAATCGACACATACAAACCTAGGGCATAATTTCAAGAAGTTGATCCATTTGGGAAAATTAATACTGAAAACAAACGAAATTCTCAATGTATGATTTTCGTTGATGTAAATTATGTGACTTTATAAGTAGTATCGACAATATTAGTGATGGTTTAAAAGGTACTTTTAGTGGTCTTTTTGCTTAACATTATGTGGGTATTTTTTTATGTTAAGGTGCTCAATATTATTATGATTTTTTTTTAATTATTTTTTGGGTGAACTAATTTGCATTAAATGTTTTATCAAAATTATGTTGTCATGTGTAGCATAAAAAATTTAAAAAATTCTTCTTTGTGTAGTTGCATAATATATTATTTTTTTTTTCAAAAAAAAACTTACATATATTTAAATAAACTTTTTAAAATATATATATATATATTAAAAAGTATTATTTGTGTAGAGTAAAAAAGTGCGAAGGAACAGGGGTGACAGTGGCAAAATATTGATAGAGCGAGAGGATCATCAAGGAAGGAAGAAGAATGGAGGATGCAAGGAACATGAGCAGAGGGAAGAGGTGCGTAGACAAGTCGATCAAGTGCAAAGAGGATATGATAGTGAATGTTGAGAAGATCATGAAGGGGGTTGGAATGAGGAAGGGCTTGGTGGCGATGGGCGTGATCTTGAGGGTGGTATGCTAAAAGTCATATATGATCATCCTCTTAACCTTGGCACGGAGAGGTGTGGGGATGGTGGTTTGAATCTCCCATTGTTTTCTACTACGAATGGTAGGACAAAACTATCGATTGGCCTAGCTAGGAGTTAGTGTTGAAAAACACTACCTTTGATGCAAACATTAGGGTTCTAGAGGAGCATTGTATCATTACCAAAGCAACTGAAAATGTCGGTGATTGGGGAGGTAGAATTATGGGTAAGGGAGAATTGAGATCTGACTTGTTCAATCAAAATTTTGTCTAAAGGGTTTTTTTGGTTTCTTGCTCGGATATGGTGAAAAGAAACGAGATACTCAATTTTGGCCCATGGTTGGTGAATGGGTTTGGGGTCACGGTTTAAATATAGGAGCCCTAATTTCAATCCTAATAGTCGTGCACTACAAAGGGTCCTAACTTGGATAAGCCTATATACTTTGCCTATTGAATATTAGGGAGAGGAAACCCTTAAAGTTATAGGGAATTTGATTGGATTTTTCATCTTAGTTGATCCAGTTTCCCTAGATGGATCCTTGGCTGCTTAGGTAGAGATTTGTGTTCTCCTGAATCTTGAAGAGGACATCCCTAAAGCAATTACTCTCAAATCATATGGACAGGTTTCGGTTCAAGTCATTGATAATGATAAACTCCCCTTCAAATGTTTTAGGCATCATAAGTTGGGTCATCTCAAGAGATATTACTTTAGACTAACACCACCAGGTAAGGTTTTGGTGATGAAAAAGGTATGGAGGGCAATTTCAAGTTGCCCATTTAAAGATTTCATCAAGATAAACAATGGTAGTTGGTTTAATAGGAATGTAGAATCTCATATCATTCAAGGCCAAATTTATAATGTCCTTGGTTTGGGCATGGAGCCCTCTTCTTCCCAAACGATTCTCGATGCTTATGTAAAACTAGTGTCTCAGTCTACTGATTTGGTGGCTCTTCTTCATTCTTCTAATAAACTAAAGGAGGTATTTAAGGAAGTTAATGAAAGGGTTCAAGATATGGACAAACTACTTAATTCTAATCTGGAGAGCGAATCAAAGGAGGGGGTTAACTCCAAGGAGATTTTAATTTTCACAAAAAGAGAGCTTACTTTCAGAGCCCAATTGTGGGAAGAGAGTAAGGAGGGGTGAAAATCAAACACTGAGTAATTAGTTAAGTAAGGGATGTCTAACAAACATAATTCCATTAAGAGACTTTTATAGCTAAAGTGCGGGGTATGGAAAGCCCCTCGAGGGGTAATGAATCTCATATCCAAGAATGTTAGGGGCCTCAATGCCCCTAACACAAGGTTCTTGTTCAAGCATCAAATGCTCTTTTTAAATGCTGACAACATTATCATTCAAAAAACAAAACTAAGTGGGGAGTAGGTAGATTTATTGCTAAAATATAATTGAAAAGGTTGGAAAGGCAGTTGTGTATATTCGCTTGGATCCTCACATGGAATGCATTTTCTTTGGAACCCATTTAGAGTGGAGGTGGAGGTGGATCCGGAGGGTAGGGGCAGTGGTTGGAAATGGTGCAGAGTGAAATATCTTTCCTCTGACATCTCTTTCTATCTTTTCAATGTCTATGGTCCCAATAGCCCAAAGCTCAAGTGAAGATGTTAGTTTGAAATTTCACAGATCATAGCTTATCATCCTAAGGAGATGTTTGCATTTGAGGAGACTTCAACATAATTCTTTGTTTAGTTGATAAAATGGGTGGTATTGGGAGGCCTTTGATTTCACAAATGGATTTTGCAAAAATTTGTCTCAAATTGTGGTCTCATCACATCCAGTCCTGCTCTACAAAATTGTGTAAGCATTAAAAGTGGATTATGGAGCTAATGATTTGTTATAATTTTTATGCTTAAATTGGGTATACAGGCTACATGATTGACAATCATATTGATGTTTTATGATCAGATATTATGATGGATAAATTTTGTATATGTTTATACTAGGTTTTATGATCATGATTGACTATGATTTCATTTGCATATTGTTACATTTGGTAGTTTATTTATGCTTATATATTGGTTATTGTGATCATATCAAACTAACTACACATTTTTTTTATTGAGGTGGTTGCAGGACTATCCTACCCTCACAGGTAATACAGAGAGAGAGTATCATCAAAGAGGGGGTGTAGATTCCAACATTGGGGGTTGAGAGAACTCCACCAAACCCTCACACATCACATTCTAGTTGCTTGATGAAATGAATGTTGCTTACTTTGGTTGTTTTGATATTAGACAAGTCTTGATTATATTGTCTGGGTACAACACTTGTTGTGACTTGCTTAGCATGTGAAATATTTGCATTTATTGGTTGTGTTATTAAATCTCCATAAGAATTAAATTGTGCTTTGGTAATATTGATTGCATTATGGTTAGTGGAGGTATGAATGTTAATGATCTTGTTTGGTTGTTTGACTCATCTTGGTTTAACTAGTCACATTATGCCTTTTTGGTGAGATAGTGAAGAGGCAAATAGAGGGTAAATACACTCAAAACAAAATTAGTTAAAAAGGAATTTCATGACTTCAATTATATTTTGGTTATTACTATTGGCATATTCCATGAAGTTGAAAGGCAATGAAACCTAGGTTATTTGGGTTTTTTGAAAAAGAATTAGGGTTGTTTTGTTTGTTGTTGTGATTGAGGGAGTTGAATTCGCTCATGAAGATATGAGGGTTTATTCATCCACCATGCCCATATATAGGGAAATATAGTTATCTAACTACAAGCACAAAAAATTTGGAGCATTGAATAATTTGAGTCTCGTAATGGTGAATTTGTAGAATAGTTGGTAGTTGGAGAATAACCTAGACGTGCAAAACATGCATGGATTATGGAAAAAGAATAAGAGAAGAAAATTAAATAATAAGAACATGATAGAAGAGGAGAAGGGCACGAAGCTCATCTAAAGAGAATAAAAAATGTTATCTTTACACACATTGAGACTGCAATTTCCAGGTCAGTTCATCTTCTTTTCATTCATTGTTTGCAGACTTGGATGGATGAAATTTTGTTATGGGTTACTCCACTTATTGTCTAAATGTGTGGAATGATAATTTTTTATGTAAATATATAAGAAATATGGCATCATGACTATGGACCTGAGGATGTGACTTAGTTCCACACACAAGCCCATATTCATGATATCAAACCTTGTGTTTAAAGAAAAATAAATTATTTGGGAAAAATATTGACTAATACTCTAGGGATCAAACTTGTAGGGATTGGATCGAGCCAAAATTTAGGAAGATTTGTACATTTAGTTGAATAAGATGAGCTTGAAATTTAACAGTAACAATTGTGTTAAGATTATTAACAAAGATTCTTTTATTGAAAGGAGGAAACATTGTGTGTATCAAACCATTATGTCGAACTAGTTATAATGGGTAGATCTTATTATTGGGTATAGAGATTTAAATTATTTGGAGTCTAATCATGTATAAATTTCATTTTATATTCTTAAATCACTTGTGTTTTGGTGAAACCATACATAAACTAGGTATAATGTATACAATTTACAATAACTAGTTAAAGCTCGTTGTAATGATGATCATTCTGAGCTATTTAAAGGGTTGTTGTGAACATTAGTGAATCAATAACCTTTTTTTGTGTGGGAAATACCTAATTTAAATTATGGAATGAAAGACTTGCCTTATATGCATATTTATAAATAAGAAGTACAGACTTGTATTTGTACTCTATTAATTGCAATGGCTCATATGGGAAAGATTAAGTTAAATACAATATGTAACTGAGCAAATCATTATGTATATATATGAATACATGAATAAATATATATAACCATATATGTGTGTGTGTGTGTGTGTGTGTGTGTGTAAAAATGTATATGTGTGTGTGTGTGTGGAATTGTAACATTATATGTTACCATTTTGAATAAGGAATTTGGTTGTAGATGTTAGTGATAGTAATGGTTCTTGAAAAATTTGTTTTATACACACACACACATTCACTTATGCATGTAAATGTGTAGTAAACTATTCATGGGATATAAACTCTGAGCATAAACTAGTCTTCTTTTGGATGATTGTTAGCAGTTATAGGTTATGATGAGGATTTTTGAGCATGAAAATGCATGAGTAACTATATGTTTATATAAGGGTATGACTATCCATGTGTTGTAAGAATTTGTAAAGGTATCTTTTGAGCAACTTATGCATGTTAAATACACATATTATATTATTGGAATGACATTTTATTAAATGGGATAGACCTTGTTGTAAAACATTTATAGGTTGTGACTTCATAATAGTTATATTATGAGATCCCTATGTATGTATGTATATGTCAAAACCGAGTATAGACTTATCCCTTGTCAAAGTGTGAAAGAACTGTAGGTTATAAAAAGGAAAGTTGTGAGTTTAATTTATTGTGTATTAATGAAGTTGATTGTCCATGGGTTGTATGAGTTTGAAGAGAAAACTTATGTATCTTATATACACATTTTCAGATATTGTAATATTTGTAATGACCCTTATTTATATGTGAACAATAGGGCAGATCTAGTTATAAAGTATAAATATGTTGAAACCTTATATTAATGATATTTTCTCATCCAATAGAACATGATGAAATAATTACCGGGAAAATGTATAAAGGAAAATTATAGACTTAATTTTGGTTATGAGTTATTTTGAGGTTCCATGGATTATTTTGTTGACTAAATTCTATCATCACACACACACACACACACACACACACACACACACGAATTTGGGTTCAAAGGATATATTGAGAAGGGACTTAGTATATCTTGATTCTTGTATTAGTCTCCTATACATATATGGTTTTCAATAAAATTCATTTGTTAAACCTATGCATATAATTTTTGTGGATAAGTGAATGCAAATAATGAGATTCTTGATTATGATTGCTTATATGTTATAATATTGCCTGGGTTGAGTGTATGCTGCAATCTATATTTATTCTATTTAAATTTATATATGAAAATTCTAGAATTGTTTCACAAATAATAGGTGATAAATATATGAGGGTGCCAATATACAACTTGTATACCTATCCCCTGATATCTTTTGATAGTTATGATTTAGTAGCAGAGATTTTTATGTGAGTAGAATTGACACAAATCTTTATATCTAATTTATATAATAAATTTTTTGACTAAAGTAATGTTATAGATGAGACATTATCATTCTAATGTACTTTATAATATACATTTGTATGTTGATGTCATAATAAATAGAGGATTGTTTTCTATGGATATATGATTGCTACACATATTAGTGATTTTACACACATGGGTTCTGGTTGATTTCTTGATATTCACATTATTCTTATCTTCCCCTCTATGAAGGGTAGGGCCACTCTTAATGGGGAGCTGTGCAGGAGATCATTGGTCTGTGGTTGGAGGTAAAACACTCAGATGATGCTCTTCCTTTATTTAATTGTTTCAACCATTTGAGATCATATTCAGGGTATATTTGTAGATCATTGAGTTTCTTGTGAGGCTCTTTTGTACTGTTATATATATTATATTATATATTTGGCTTTGTATTAAAATGTAACATGTAGTAAATTATTATCTAATGGATATTCAACACAATAGTGGTTGTGAGACTTGTAATTGATTTTGAATATTATGGAAATAGTAGTTGGAATCTTATTTAAGGTTGAAATGTGGATTATATCATTGTTTTGATGTAATTTATTCTTTCCATTATTCATTTGTGAGATATATTCATCTTGTAAATCTGTTATATCTATTTGAAAACTAAATGGATCCTTCTATCAACCTATGGGTTGATTTATTTTTGATATTATTGCTTTGGATGCATTTATTAGTCAAGTAATAGATTTACAAGTAGTTATAGATGATTTCATAGGTAAACTACACAACCAAAAAAAATAGTGTAACTATTGGTTAACGTAGTGGGGTTATAACATTGTGGTATCAGAGTGAAGGTTCAACACTCAGATCTAATGAGTCTACTAACATGAATATTTTATCCTAATTTTAGTGAGGAGAATGGAAGGAGGTAGATTATTTGGTGATAAAATTTATAATGTAAACCCTCAATCTAATCCTAATCAGCTAGCAATAAAACAAGTTACAAAACTCGATCAGATACTTGTCCTGAATGAAATTATAAACATTATCATAGCTATAGAATAATAAGTTCATAGACTTGATGAGGAAGATGAACAAGAGGTTCTAAAGGAACACCTTGAAGAACAAGAAGTGACTCAAGATTAGGGGCACAAGGAAGGTCAGGAACTAGCTAGAGCTCAATTAGTTATAAAGCATGTGCATGATATGAAGAAAGTGAACCCACCCAAGTTTGATGGTATGGTATTAAGTGATGGAGTTGAAACTTGGATCACAAAAATAGAAAAGTATTCTGAGATTTGAAATTATTCAAAGGTAACTAAAGTTGTGTGGGGATCTTACAAACTAGCTGGTGAAGTAAAAACTTAGTGGGCTAATAAAAAACTTGAGATGGACCTTGATTCTATAAATACCACTTAGGAGTAGTTTGTGACTATTTTTAGAGAATGATGTCTACCTCAGCTTTATTTTGATAAATTTCTAGAATATGAAGCAAGGAGATTTTTTGGTTTGGTGAACAAATACTAGGAGCAGTTCACAAATCTCTTGAAGTATGTTCCATAGTATCAAAAGGATGAATGTTTTTGGATTAGGAAGTTTATTATGGACTTAAAATAAAAAATTGGATGGGAAGTAGATGTGCATGGAACATCTACTATAGACCAAGTCTTTGATAAGGTAGTTAAGCATGAGCAAAAGATAAAATCTCTTATAGAAGTTAGAGAAAAGTTAAAAAATAAGTTTGGAAGTTCTAAGACACCCTTCAAGAAAAATAACTAGAATCAGATTAAGAATTCTAAGATCTGGGTCAATAGTTAGAATGTGAGATTCAATAATGCTTTAGGAAACATGAAACCAAGAATTAATTTTAGAGAAGGATTCAAGGGTCTTATTCATGCTAAGAGAAAGGGACCACCTAGTGGATGTTTTGCATGTGGAAGAGACCATTATGACAATCATTATCCTCAGTGGGAGACAGATGGAAGAAATAAGAATGCATCCAACTCTACATCTCAATAGGTAACCTTTCAACAATGTATTCACACATTAGCATATAATCATCAAGCATAATTTCAAGCCTTTCCCATCGAAGTATTAAGTAATTTATTTGGGTATCTTATATGTATTTTGATAGATACAAGAGCTAGCAGCAAAATAAGATACAAAACTCGATCAAATACTTATTGTCATGAATGAAACTAAAGACAAAATAATATCTCTAGAGCAAGAAGTTCATGGATTTGAGGAGGAAGATGAACAAGTGGTTTCAGAGGAACAATCTGAAGAATAGAAGTGACTTAAGATCAGGGGCATGAAGAAGGTTAGCAAGTGGATAAAGCTCAAGTAGTTTTAGAGCTTGCATGTTATATGAAGAAAGTGAATCCACCCAAGTTTGATGGCCCAGTATTGGGTGATGGAGTTGAATCTTGGATCACAAAAATAGAAAATTATTTCAAGATTTGAAATTATTTTGAGGTAACTAAAGTTGTGTGGGGAGCTTACCAACTAGTTAGTGAAGCAGTAACTTGGTGGGCTAATAAGAAACTTGAGATGAACCTTGATTCCACTACTACCACTTGGGAGCATTTTATGACTCTTTTTAGAGCATGATGGCTACCTCATTTTTATTTTAATCATAAATTTATTGATTTATAGAATATGAAGCAAGGAGATTTATCGATGAATGAATACTAGGATCAATTCACAAAGCTCTTGAAGTATGTTCCATAGTATAATAAGGGTGAACATTTTTAGTTCAAGAAGTTCATTATGGGCTTAAAACCCAAAATTGAATGTGAAATAGATGTGTATAGACCATCCAATTTAGACCAGATCTTTGATTAGGCAATTAAGCATGAGCAAAAGATGAAATATCTTGTAGAGGTCAGAGAAAAGTTCATAAATTTTTTTGGAAGTTCCAAGACACCTTAAAGAAAAAGAATGGGAAACAAAATGGGAATTCCAAGAACTGGTTCAATAGTAAAAATATGAGATTCAGTAATACTTCAGGAAACATGAAACCAAGAGGTATTTTAAGAGAAGGATTCAAGGGTGTTAATTAGGATGAGATAAAGGGACCACTTGGCAGATGTTTTGCATGTGAAGGAGACCATTATGCCAAGGATTATCCTTGGTGGAACATGAATGGTAGAAATAAGAATAATCCACCTCTACATCTTAGTAGGGAACCTTTCAATAGCATATTCATGTAGTAGTGGATAATCATCAAGCATAATTTCAAGCCTCTACCATCTAAGTATTAGATATATTGTTTGGGCATCCTATTTTTGTTTTTATAGATACAATAGCTATTGAATGATTTATCTATCCTATAATGTTAAGTACATTATCTAGGAAAGCTATTTTTATGTCAAATGCTTGGTCAGTTCAATATGTTAATGAATCCAAGGTCAAGGTTGATAGATGTATTATTAAGGCTAAAATAAAGTTGCCAAAATTCACCATGATTATTGATCTTTATGTAGCACCACTAGGGTCATATGATATGATCTTAGGAGTGAATTGGATCTCTAGGTACAAAGCCAAAGTTGAATGTTTCCTTAAGAACGTTGAGTGTTTAGATGATATGGTAAATCAAACCCAAATCCAAGGAGATTAGAGAGAGTTGAAACTTAGGAAAAATTAAACCATTCCATTGAAAAAGTCTAAATAAAATGGATGTCAATCATTCTTAGTTAAAATGGATGAAATTGGTAGCTACAGATTCCACTTTGGAAGACTATCCTTTTATGCAAAAGTTTTAAGATGTTTTTCAAGAGGAATTATTAGGTTTACCTCCAAAAAGGGAATTTGATTTCACCATTGATACCATTTTAGGCTCATAATCAAAATCTAAGTCTCCCTATAGAATGAAAACAACTAAGCTAATTGAGTTAAAGGCACAAGTTCAGGAGATGTTGGCCAAGTGATTAATTCAGCCAAGTGTTTCACTATGGCATGCACCTATAGTGTTTATCAAAAATAAGGACAAAACCCTTCATCTATACATTGAATACCAAATGCTTAATAAGGCAACAATCAAGAACATGACGTTGATGATAGTTTTTATCAAATGCATGATTCAACAATATTTTTAAATATTGATATTCATGATGGGTACCATTAGTTGTGATTTTGAGAGGAATATATTCCAAAAAATAGCTTTCAAAACTTGTTATGGTCATTACAAGTTCACAGTACTTTTTTTGGGTCTAATGAATACACCTACAACATTCATGAGTCTCTTGAATAATGTGTTTAAGAATTACCTTGATCAATTTGTGCTAGTCTTTTTGGATGATATTCTCATCTATTCCAAAATTAAATAAGATCATGGTGAGCACTTGTGTTTAGTTTTTCAGTGATTGTGAAAGCATAAATTTTTTGTAAATTTGTTTAAGTGTGTATTATTTAAAAAATGAGTAAAATACTTGGAACACATTATCTTCACAGAAGGAATTTTAGTGGATTTATCTAAGATTAAAGCCATTATGGATTGGCCAACACCCAAAAATGTGCATGAGGTACATAGTTTTATGGGTTTAGCAGGGTACTATAGGAAGTTTGCACCAAATTTATCCAAGATAGTTAATCCAATCACGTCTCTTCAATGGAAAGAAAAACATTTTGTTTGCTCTAATACGTGTGAAGAAACCTTTTAGGTACTGAAAAAGATGATTACTTCAACACTAGTATTGCAGATTGTAGATCCTAATGGTCATTTTTTTTATAATAGATTCATCAGGAGATGGTTTACAAGGATTTATTATGCATGATAGTTTATTTGTGGCCTAATAATGAGGAAATTGAAGCCATATGAAGTAAATTATGCTCCTCATGACTTAGAACTAGCTACCATAGTTCATGCTTTTCAAGTTCAGATGCATTATTTGTTGGGAAAACCTTTTGAGTTTAAAACTAACAACTTGGGTCTCAATTACACATTTACCCAATCTAATCTTAATGATCATTAGAGATAGTGGTTAGAATTTTTGTCAAATTATGATTTCAATATTTACCACATTAAGGGTAGAGAGAACAGAGTTACATATGCCCTTAGTTGTACAAGGTACATTATAGATTTGGCCACAATAAGAAGTAATTTTTGAGACTAGGTAGCAAAATTATCACATGATGATGAATTTTATGAACAAGTTTAGAAAGCTTTGGGATAGAATCCTCAAGATCATAGATACCATGGTTTTTAATTCGAGAATGGAATTTTTAAATATAATGGAAGAATATATGTCCCTGATAGGTAAAATTTGAGGAATATTATGCTAAATGAACTGCATAATACTTCATATTCAGGATATGCTAGAGTGACTAAGCTATTATCAGAATTAAGGTCATTATATTTCTAGAATAGAATAAAAAAGGATGCAGTAGATTTTTTGTCTAGATGTTTAGAGTGTCATCAAGTAAAGGTTGAACATGTGCATCATGTTGGGTTGTTACACCACATTACATACCATTATAGAAGTGAAAATTTGTTAGCATGGACTTTGTCCAAGGATTGTTTATGTTTAGAAATTGTCATGACATGATCTTGGTAGTTGTAGATAAACTTACCAAAGTAGCTCACTTCATTCTAGGCAATTTAACAGATGATGCACTGATACTTGCCAAAAGGTTTATGAAAGAGGTTTATAAATTGCATGGGTTTCTGTAAAATATCATTATCAAATAGGGAGCCTAGGTTGACCTCAAGGTTTTTGTAAAATCCTAATTCATCTTTGGGTAAACATCTAAATTTTAGTACAACTTACCATCCATAAATGGATGGGAAAATAGAGAGAATAAATTAGGTTTTAGAGGATATTTTGAGAATGTATTACATGGACTAACAATACAAATGGGATGAATACCTACCATTGGTTGACTTTGCTTACAATAACTTATACCAATTATCTTTGAAATTGGCTCATTTTGAGGCATTGTATGGTAGGAGGTGTATAACACCAATAAACTGGAATAAATTAGAAGATAGAGTGGTCTTTGAGTCTAATATGCTTGTAGAAATGAAAGAACAAGTAAAGTTAATAAGTCAAAGATTGATTGAAGCCAATGATAGGTAGAAAATTTATGTTGATCTAAAAATAATAAGGTAGTTCTCATTTAGAGATAAAGTTTTTTTATATGAGTCAAACCCTAAAAGAGTGCTATTAAGTTTGAAAAATCAACAAAGTTGTCACCTAGATATATGGGACCCTTCAAGGTTATAGAAGTGATTAATCATGTAGCATATATACTTGCATTGACACTAGATTTAGCTCAAATGTATAATATTTTTTATGTATATTATCTTAAGAAATATATTGTTGATCCTACACATGTTTTGGATCGAAACACATTACAAGTTTAGGATCTAGGGGTGGTCACAGTAGAACTAATCAGAATAATTGATACTCTCAAGCTTAGCTTGCATAAAATATTAGTATCACAATGTAAGGTCCACTGAGACCAATATTCTAAGGATAATGCTATATGTGAGGATTATGAGGAATTATTGAGGATGTCTTCTCATTTATTTAAATAATATTTATGTTGAACATTATTTATATATCTATTGAATATTATTTTTATTTCCTAAACTATTGTTTAAAATAAATATAATCGAGATGATGACCAATTTTAGGGGGAAGGATGTGACATCTAGTTTCATTCTACAAAACTGATTAAGTATTAAAAGTGGATTATGAAACTAATGATTTATAGATCTAATTTTTATGCTTGATTTAGGAATGCATGTTGCATGATTGACAATCATATTGATGTTTTGTGATCAATTATTATGATGGATGACATTTACATATGTTTATATTATGTTTTATGATCATAATTGACTGTCATTTGATTTGAAAATTATTACATTCAATAGTCTATTGATAATTATATATTGATTATTGCGATAATCTCAGACTAACTACCTATTTGTTTGATTGAGGTGGTTACAAGACTGCCCCATCATCACATGTAGTACAGAGGGAGAGTATCATTAGAGAGGGGGTGAAGATTCTAACATTGGGTCTTGAGAGAACTCTGTTGAACTCGCACACACCACATTAACAATAAAGACTGTGTTAATATTATTAGTAAAGATTCTTTTATTGAAATGAGAAAACATTGTGTGTATCGAGTCATTCTAGCGAACTGGTAATAAATGGCATATCTTATTATTGGTTATAGAGATTTAAATTCTTTGGAGTCTAAGCATGTATAAGTTTAACTGTAAATTTTTAAATTACTTCTATTTAGGTGAAACCATACACAAATTAGGTATATTATATACAATTTACAATAACTAGTTAAAGCTCATTGTATTGGTGATCACTCTAGTCTTTTTAAATTGTTACCATGAAAATTAACGAGACAATAACCTTATTTTGTATGGGACATACCCAATTTTAATTATAAAATGAAATACTTGCCTTATATGTGTATTTATAAATAGGAAGCACATACCCATATATGTGCTCTATTAATTGCAATGGCTTAGATGGGAAAGATTAAGTTAAATATAATAAGTAACTAAGAAACTTGTTATGTATATATATAAATACACGAACACACACACACACACACACACACACACACACACACACACACACACACACACACAGATGTACATATACATATACACACACACACACATACTTATATATACATATATGAGGAATTGTAAAACTGTATGTTACCATTTTAATAAGGAATCTGGTTGTAGATGTTAGTAATAATAATGGTTATTGAAAAAATTATTTTATTCATATGTATAAATAAATATATAAATATATTTATACATATAATAATGTTTACATTTACCTATGCATTTAAATGTGTAGTAAACTATACCTGGGATATAAAGTCTAAGCATAAAATAGTCTTATTTTGGATGATTGTGAGCAGTTAGACGTTATGATGAGGATTTTTGAGCATGAAATTGCATGAGTAACTAGATGGTTATATAAGGATATGATTATCCACGTGTTGTAATAATTTGTAATGGGATATTTAGAGCAACTTATGCATGTTATATACACATATTCTATTATTGGAATAACATTTTATTATATGGGATAGACCTTGTTATGAAAAAATTAGAGGTTATGACTTCATAACATTTATAATAAGAGATACCTATATATGTATATACATGTCAAAACTGAGTATAGGCTTGTCCCTTGTCAAAGTGTGAATGAAATGTAGGTTATAAAATGGAAAGTTCAGAGTTTAATTTATTGTGTATTAATGAAGTTTATTATCCATAGGTTGTATGAGTTTGAAGATCAAACTTATGTATCTTATAGACACATTTTCAGATATTGTATTATTGTAGTGACCCTTATTTATATGTGAACAATAGGGCAAATCTAGTTATAAAGTATGAATAGGTTGAAACCTTATATTAATGATATTTTTTCCTATAATAGAACATGAGGAAATAAGTAGGGGAAAGATGCATAAAGGAAACTTATAGACTTAATTATGGTTATGAGTTATTTTGAGGTTTCATGGGTTATTTTGTTGACTGAATTATCTTATACATACATACATATGTATATGTATATTTATGTATGCATACATACATACATACATACATATATATATATATATATATATATATATATATATATATATATATATTACATGTGTGTGTCTATATATATACATGTATATATATGTATGTATGTATATACATATTTACACACACACACACACACACACACACACACACACACACACACACACACACACACACACATCTACATATATACATATACATGTGTGTGTGTGTGTGTGTGTGTGTGTGTGTGTGTGTGTGTGTTCAAAGGATATATTGAGAATGGAATTAGTATACCTTTATTCTTGTACTAGTCTCCTATACATATCTAGTTTTGAATACAGTTCATTTTTTAAACATATGCATATCACTTCTATGGATAAGTGAATGAAAATAATGATATTATTGATTATGATTGCTTGTACCTTATAATATTATTTAGGCTGAGTGTATGTTTTAATCTATATTTATTCTATTTTAATCTATATGTGAAAATTCTAGACTTGTTTCATAGATAACAAGTGATAAATATATGAGGGTGTCAATATACAACTCATATACCTATCCCCTAATATATTTTGATAGTTATGATTCATTAGCAGAGATTTTTGTGTGAGTAGAATTGACATGGATCCTTAGATCTGATTTATATAATGAAAACTTTGGCCAAAGTAATGTTATAGTCGAGACAATATCATTCTATATTAGTATACATGTGTATGCTGATGTCATAATATATAGAAGAATGGTTTCCATGGTCTATATGATTATTGTACAGATTAGTGGTTTTACACACATGGATTCCAGTTGATTTCATGATATCCACACTATTATTGTTTACCCATTCGTGAAGGGTAGGGCCATTCCCAGTGGGGAGGCATGTGGGAGATTGTTGGTTTGTGATTGGAGGTAAAACACTCAGATGATGTTCTCTCTTTGTTCAAATGTTTTAACTATTTGAGATCATACTCAAGTTATATTTATAAATCATTGAGCTACTTGTGAATCTCTTTTGTACCATTGTATATATTGTATTATATATTTGACTTTGTACTAAAATGTAACATGTAGTACATTATTATCAAATGGATATTCAACACAACACTGGCTATGATACTTATAATTGATTCTAAATATTATGATAATAGTGGTTCTAAGCTTATTTAAGGCTAATATGTGGATTATATCATTATTTTGATATATTTGATTCTTTTCATTGTACATTTGTGAGAGATATTGATCTTGTAAATCTATTATAGTTGTTTGAAAACTAAATGGATCATTTTATTAACTAGTGGGTTGATTTATTTTTTTGATTATTACTTTGGATGCATTTATTAGTCAAATAGTGGATTTATAAGTAGTTATAGATGATTTCATAGGTAAATTATGTGAACAAAAAAATTTACTATAACTATTGTTTAATATAGTGGGGTTAAAACATTATGGTATTAGAGTGAAGATTCAACACTCATACTTAATGAGTCCACCAACATGAATATGTTCTCCTAATTTTAGTGAGGATAATGGCATGAGGAAGATTGGTTGGTGAGGGAAATTATAATGCACAACTTTAAGTTGATTCCAATCATCTAGTAGTAGAACAAGATTTAAAACTCAATCAGATACTCATTGCCATAGATGAAACTAAGACAAAATAGCATCTCTAAAGTGAGAAGTTCATGGACCTGAGGAGGAAGATGAAAAAGAGGTTCTAGATGAATAACCTGAAGAACATGAAGTGGCTTAGGATTAGGGCTAGAAAGAAGGTTAGCAAGTGGTTAGAGCTCAAGTAGTTGTAGAGCTTATGCATGATATGAATAAAGTGAACCCACCCAAGTTTGATGGTATGATATTGGGTAATAGAGCTAAAAATTGGATCATGGAAAAGGAAAAGTATTTCAAGATTCAAAATTATTTTGAGGTAACTAAAGTTGTGTGATGAGATTACCAACTAGTTGGTGAAATAAGAACTCGATGGGCTAATAAGAAACTTGAGATGAACCTTGATTCCACTACTACCTCTTGGGGGTAGTTTGTGACTTTTTTTAGAGCACGATGGCTACCTCAGATTTATTTTGATAAAAAAATTAACAAATTTCTAGAATATGAAGCAAGGGGATTTGTTAGTAAATGAATACTAGGTGTCGTTCACAAATCTCTTGAAGTATGTTCTATAGTATCAGAGAGATGAATGTTTCCAAATCAAGAAGTTAATTATGAGTTTAAAACCTAAAATTGGATGTGAAGTAAATGTGCATGAACCATACACTATGGACCAAGTCTTTGAGAAAGGAGTTAAGCATGAGCAAAGGCTAAAATCTATTCTAGAGGTTAGAGAAAAGTTCAAATATAATTTTGGAGTTTTAAGACACCCTTAAAGAAAAATAAATGGAAACATAATGGGAATTCTAAAAACCAGTTCAATAGTCTATGAGGTTCAATAATGATTGGAGAAACATGAAATCAGGAGGTAGTTTCAGAGAAGGATTCAAGGGTGCTAATTAGGTTAAGAGAAAGGGACAACCTGACAGATGTTTTTCATGTGGAGGAGACCATTATTCCAAGAATTTTCCTCGATGTAAGACAGATGGCAGAAATAAGAATATATCCACTTTTACATCTTATCAAGGAACCTTACAGTAACATATTCACATAGTAGCAGATAATCATCAAGCATAATTTCAAGCCTCTCCCATTGAAGTATTAATTACTTTATTTGGGCTTCCTATTTATATTTTGATAGATAAAAGAGTTATTGAATGATTTATATATCCTAGAAAGTTAAGTAAACTATCTAGGAGAGTTAGTTTTATTGGTTTTATGGCAAATGCTTGGTCAATTCATTATGGGAATGAATCCAAGGTCAAGGTTGACATATGTCTTATTAAGGCTAAAATAAAGTTTCTAAAATTCACCACGGTTGTTGATATTTATGCAACACCACTAGTTCATAAGATGTGATCTTAGGTGTGAATTGACTAGATAGGCACAAAGCCAAAGTTGACTATTTCCTTAATAAGGTTGAGTGTTTAGATTATTTGAGAAATAAAACCCAAATCTATGGAGATCAAAGAGAGTTGAAACTTAGGCAAAATTCAATCATTCAATTGAAAAAGGCTCAATGAAAGGGATGTTAGTCATTTTTAGATAAAATGGATGAAATTGGTAGCTAAGAAACCCACTTTGGAAGACTATCCTTTTCTGTAAGAGTTTTAGGATGTTTTTCCAGAGGAATTTCTAGCCTTACCTTCTAAAAGGGAATTTTATTTCACCATTGATATCATTCAAGGGTCAGAATCACAATATCAAGATCCCTATAGAATGACAAAAACTAATTTAATTGAATTAAAGGCACAACTTCAGGAGATATTGGCCAAGGGATTAATTTGGCCAAGTGTTTCACCATGGGGTGAGCCTATATTTTTTCAAGAAGGACAAAACCTTTCATATGTGTATTGACTACTAAATTCTTAACAAGGAAAAAATCAAAAACAAGTACCCATTACCTCACATTGATGATATTTTTGATTAAATGCATGGTACAACAATATTTTCAAATATTGATCTTCATGTTGGGTACCATCAGTTGAAAATTTGAGAGGAAGATATTCCAAAAATAGCTTTCAGGACTCGTTATAGTCATTATGAGTTTACAATACTTCCTTTTGGGCTAATGAATTCACCAAAAACATTAATGAATCTCATGAATAGTTTGTTGAGGGATTACCTTGTTCAGTTTGTGCGAGTCTTTTTGGATGATATTCTCAACTATTCCAAATGTGAATAAGAGCATATTGAGCACTTGTGTTTAGTTTTGTAGTGATTACAAAAGAATAAAATTTTTGTAAAGTTTTCCAAGTGTTTTTTTCCAAAAAAGAGTACAATACTTGGGACACATTATCTCCACAGAAGGAATTTTAGTGGATCTAGTTAAGATTAGAGCCATTATGGATTGGCCAGCACCCAAAAATGTGCATGAGATATGTATTTTTATAGGTTTAACAAGGTACTATAGGAATTTTTTACCAAAATTATCGAAGATAGTTAATCCAATCACCTCTCTTCAATGGAAAGAACAATATTTTGTTTGGATAGATAAGTGTGAAGAACCTTTCAGGTACTACAAAAGAGGCTCACTTCAATACTAGTGTTGCAAATTCTAGATTCTAATGGTCATTTTTTTGTTATAATAGATACATCAGGAGATGGTTTAAGAGGAGTTATTATGAAAGATGATTCAGTTATAGCCTAAAAATCAAGGAAATTAAAGCCATATGAGATAAATTATGTTCCTCGTAACCTAGAACTAGCTTCCATTGTTCATGCTTTATAAGTTTGGATGTATCATTTGTTGGGAAACCCTTTTGAGCTTAAAATTGATAATTGGGGTCTCAAGTACATATTTATCTAACCTAACCTTAATGCTCATCAAAGGTAGTGGTTAGAATTTTTATCAGATTATGATTTTAACATTAACTACATTAAGGGAAAAGAGAATAGAGTTGCATATGCCCTTAGTTGTAGAAGGTACATTATGGATTTGGCCACTAAAAGAAGTACTTTTTGAGATAATTTAGTTATAATCTCACATAGAGATGAATTATATGAAGTCAAGAAAACTTTGGTTGAGAATCTTTCAGATCATAGATACTATGGTTTTTAATTCAAGAATTATGGAATTTCGAAATACAATGGAAGAAAATATGTGCCTAACAGGAAAAATTTGAGGAATATTGTACTAAAATAATTGTATAATGCTCCATATTCAGGACATCGTAGAGTGACTAAGCTATTAGCAGAATTAAGGCCATTGTATTTTTGGAAGAGAATAAAAAATAATGTAGTAGATTTTGTGTCTATATGCTTGGAGTGTCAGTGAGTTAAGGCTCAACATGTGTATCCTGTTGGGTTGTTATAAACACATTCCATACCAAAATGGAAGTGGAAATTTATTAGCATGGAATTTATGTAAGGATTGTCTATGTGTATAAATTGTCATGACATGATTTTGGTAGTTGTAGATAAACTTACCAAAGTAGCTCACTTCATTTTAGGTAATTTAACAGATAATGCAACAATGCTTGACAAAAGGCTTGTTAAAGAGGTTTATATATTGCATGGGTTTCCAAAAAATATCATTTCAAATAGGGACCCTAGGATGACCTCAAGTTTTTAATAAAATATTAATTTAGCTTTGGGTACACAATTGAATTTTAGTACAACTTACCATCCATAAATGGATTGGTAAATAGAGAGAATAAATCAAGTTTTAGAGGATCTTTTGAGAATGTATTACATGGACAAACAATACAAATGGGATGAATAACTACCATTGGTTGAGTTTGCTTACAACAAATCATATCAATTAGTTTTGAAAATGTCTCCTTTTGAGACATTGTATGGTAGGAGGTGTAGAACACCAATCAACTAGAATAAATTAGAAGATAGAGTGGTCTTTGGACCTGATATGCTTTTATAAATGGAAGAACAAGTAAAGTTAATAAGGCAAAGATTGGCTGAATCTAATGATAGGTAAAAAAGTTATGCTTATCTAAAAAGAATAGCAAGGTAGTTTTTAGTTGGAGATAAAGTATTTTCTATGAGTCAAACCCCAAAAAAGTGATATTAAGTTTGGGAAATCAACAAAGTTGTCGTCAAGATATGTGGGAGCCTTTGAGGTTATAGAAGTGATTAATATTGTAGTATATAGACTTACATTGCCACTAGATTCAACTCAAATGTATAATGTTTTTCATGTATCTTATCTTTATAAATATATCATTGATCCTACATATGTTTTGGATTAGAATGCATTACAGGTTCATGATCCATGGGTGGTCAAAATAGAACCAAATAAAATAATTGATACTCGCAAGTTTAGCTTGCATAACAGATAAGTATCAAAATGCAAGGTCTAGTGGGACCAATATTCTGAGGATAGTGCTACATGGGAGGATTATAAAGAATTCTTGAAGATGTTTCCTCTTTTATTTAAATAATATTTCTACTCAACATTATTTATATTTCTATTGAATATATTTTTTATTTTCTGAACTATTATTTGAAATAAATGTCATCGAGATGATGACCAATTGGGGGGGGAGGATGTCACATCTAGTCCCACTCTACAAAACTAATTAAGTATTAAAAGTGGATTATGAAACTAATGATTTGTAGTTTTAATTTTTATGCCTAATTTGGGTATGCATGTTGCATGATTGACAGTCATATTAATGTTTTGTGATCATTTATTATGATAGATAGTATTTGCATATGTTTATATTGTGCTTTATGATCATGATTGATTGTGTTTTCATTTATAAATTATTACATTTAGTAGTTTATTAATACTTATATATTGATTATTATGATAATATTGGACTAACTATCCTTTTGTTTGATTGAGGTGTTTGTAGGACTCTTTCATCCTCACATGTAGTATAAAGGGAGAATATCATAAAAAAGGGGGTGTTGATTCCAAAATTGGGGGTTGAGAAAACACTTTCAAACCCACACACACCACATTAACAATAATGACTATGTTAATATTATTAGCAAATACTCTTTTGTTGAAATGAGGAAACATTGTGTGTATTGAGTCATTTTGATGAACTAGTAATTGTGGGCAAATATTATTATTGGGTATAGATAATTAAATTTTTTGGAGTCTAAGCATGTATAAGTTTCACTGTAGGATTTTAAATCACTTGTGTTTTGGTGAAACCATACACAAACTAGGTATATTGTATATAATTTATAATAACTAGTTAAAGTTCATTGTAATGGTGATCATTCTGGTATTTTTAAAGGGTTACTATGAATATTAGTGAGTCAATAACCTTGTTTTGTATGGCACACACCCAATTTAAATTACATAATAAAAGACTTGCCTTATATGTGTATTTATAAATAGGAAGCATAGACATGTAGTTGTACTCTATTAATCATAGTGGCTTAGATGGGAAAGACCGAGTTAAATACAACATATAATTGAGAAACTTATTTTATATATATATATAAATACATGAAGAAATGTATATAGGCAGGCACACACACACACACACACACGAGGAATTGTAAAATTGTATGTTACCATGTTGAATAAGGAATCTGGTTGTAGATGTTAATGATAATAATGGCTCTTGAAAACCTTGTTATATATATATATATATATATATATATATATATATATATATATATATATATATATATATATATATATATATATGTTTACATTCACTTATGCATGTAAATGTGTAGTAAACTATTCCTGGGATATAAAGTCCAAGCATAAACTAGTCTTCTTTTGGATGATTGTGAGTAATTATAGGTTATGATGAGGATTTATGAACATGAAAATGCATGAGTAACTATATGGTTATATAAGGGTATGACTGTCCATGTGTTGTAATAATTTTTAATGGGATATTTTAATTGACTTATGCATGTTATATACACATATTATATTACTGAAATAACATTATATTATATGGGATAAACCTTGTTGTGAAACATTTATAGGCTATGACATCATAATAGTTACAATAGGAGATCCCTGTGTATGTATATGTATGTCAAAATTGAGTATAGATTTGTCCCTTGTCAAAGTGTGAAAGAACTGTAGGTTAAGAAAAGGAAATTTTTGAGATTAATTATTGTGTATTAATGAAGTTGATTATCCATAGGTTGTATGAGTTTAAAGAGAAAACTTATGTATCTTACACACACATTTTTAGATATTGTAATATTTGTAGTGACCCTTATTTATATGTGAACAATAGGTCAGATCTAGTTTTAATGTATGAATATGTTGAAACCTTATATTAATGAGATTTTCCCATACAATAGAGCATGATGAAATAAGTAGGGGAAAGATGTATAAAGGAAACTTATAGAATTAATTCTTGTTATGAATTATTTTGATGTTTCATGGGTTATTTTGTTGACTGAAGTCTATCATCAGATACATACATACATATACATATACATACACATTGTACTAGTCTCCTATACATATCTGGTTTTGAATACAGTTCATTTTTTAAACCTATGCATATCACTTTTGTGGATAAGTGAATGAAAACAATGAGATTATTGATTATGATTGCTTCCACCTTATAATAATGTCTGCATTGAGTGTATGCTACAATCTATATTTATTCTACTTGAATCTATATGTGAAAATTCTAAATTTGTTTCATAGATAACAGGCGATAGATATATGAGGGTGCCACTATGTAAATCATATACCTATCCCCTAATATCTTCTGATAGTTATGATTTAGTAGCAGAGAGTTTTGTGTGAGTATAATTGACACAGATCGTTAGATCTAATTTTTATAATGAAAATTTTGGCCAAAGTAATGTTATAGATGAGAAATTATTATTCTACTATACTTTCTAATTTATATGTGTATGGTGATGTCATAGTAGATAGAGGATTGGTTTCTATGGTCTATATGATTGCTACACATATTAATGATTGTACACACATGGGTTTTGGTTGATTTATTGATATCTGTACTATTCTTATTTGCCCCTCTGTGAAGGGTAGGGCCACTCCCATTAGGGAGATGTGTAGGAGATCATTGGTCTATGGTTGGAGGTACAACATTAAAATGATGTTCTCCATCTATTCAGTTGTTTCAACCATTTGGGATCATACTCAGGCTCTATTTATGGATTATTGAGCTACTTATAAACTCTTTTATATTGTTGTAAATATTGTATTGTTGTAAATATTGTATTATATATTTAACTTTATACTGAAACATAACATGTAGTACATTATTATTTGATGCTTATTCAACACAACTTGTAATTTATTTTTAATATTATGATAGTAGTGAATGCAAGTTTATTTAAGTCTGAATTGTGGATTATATCATTGTTTTGATGTACTTGATTCTTTCCACTGTTCATTTGTGAGAGATATTTATCTTGTAAATCTGTTATAGTTGTTTAAAAAGTAAATGGATCACTTTATTAACCAATTGGTTGATTTATTTTTTCTATTACTACTTTAGATGCATTTATTAGTCAAATAGTAGATTACAGGTAGTTATAGATGATTTCATAGGTAAACTATGTGAACAAAAAAATAAAAATTAGTGTAACTATTGGTTAACCCAGTTGGGTTATAATAGGTCTCATTGATGTGGTTCCAAAGAGTGGGATTTTATCTTGGACAAACAAAATAAAGGGCTTTGGTAACATTTTAGAGTGATTGGATCGGTTCTTGGCAGCGCCTTTTTGGAAGGAGGTTGATTGGGTTTCAGAAAGTATAATTCTCTCTTTGGTTGGTTCTAATCATGCCCTAGTTAAATGTGTAATTTGGATGAATTTGACCCCCTAAAATGCCATTTCAAATTTGAATTAATGTGGTTGAGGGATCCTTCCCTCTATGCAATGCTCAATTTATGGTGGAAGAACGCTCCAAGGGTCAAAGTTAATGTGATGTTTTCCTTGGCAAATAAATTGATCTTCATTAAGGTTTGTCTCATAAATGGAATAGGGAACATTTTAAAAATATTTGCAAGGAAATTAAAAGAGTGGAAGTGGGGCTTCAAATTCTGAATTTAGAGGTTCTAATGATTAGGATGGATGTGGGTATGTAAGTGGAAGAGAAAAATCTTATGGTTAAACTTGAGGAGCTTCACTAGAAGGAAGAAATTTATTAGAGGCATAAGTCTCATGAGTGTTGGTTAAAGGAAGGTGATCATAATACATTTTTTCTTCACAACTCAGTCTAGGCAAAAAGAAGTTGTAATAGGATCTCAAATATTATGGACAAAGATGGCAGGGTAGAGGAAATTGCCAATTTTTTCAAATCCTTGTTGGTAGGCTCATAGGTTTCAAATTTGGGGGCTCAAAATTACCTTCTAATATCCATTTCCAGGATGGTGTTAAATCAATAAAATAATATTCTAATGCCCCCTTCATAATGGAGGAATTAGGAAGGTTGTCTTTTCAATGAAGAAAGACAAGGCTCTAGGACGAGATGGTTTCCCTGTGGCATTGTTTCAATTTTTTTGGCCCATTATAGGGAATGAGGTAAAACCTATAATGGAGTACTCCAAAACTCAAAAGAAAGTCAGTATGGACATCGATGACACTTTCATATATCTAATTCGAAAAGGTGATTCCCAATCTACATTTGGTGACTTTAGACCGATTTCTCTATGTAACATGATTTATAAAATCATTTCCAAATCTATTTATTTCATGTTTAAGCCTTTCATTTCCTTATTTGATTTATCCTGAGCAAGGGTTCTTTGTCCCAGGGTGCCACATTTAGGATGGAGTAATTTTTATTCATGAACTATTGCACTCTTTGAATTCCTTGTGCCAAAAAGGTAAGCTAATAAAGCTTAATATAAGGCTTATATTTGGGTAAATTGGAGGTTTCTTATGAAAGTTATGGAAAATTTTGGGTTTGATAAACTTTGGTGCAATTGGATCTTTAGTTGTGTGTTCAGTCCAAGGTTTTCCATTTTGATCAATGGTAGTGCAAAAGGGTTATTTGAGGCTTCTCGTGGGCTCAGGCAAGGTGACCCTATTTCCTCATTATTATTATTCTAATGGCATAGGAACTCAGTCAGTCCATTAAGGATGATAATCAAGGGGTTCTAATTGAGGGTATAAACATCATTGAGGGCCTTGAGAACCTTTCTCACCAATAGTTCATAGATGATACATTTTTGTTTGGCAGAGCTTGTATTAAGGAAGTGCTCTAATTTAAGGCTTTGTTGGATAAGTATTCAATGACTTCTAGGTAGTTGATGAATGAATCTAAATAAAAAATTTACTTTATCAATCTTTCTATGCAAGCAAAACTGGGTTTGTCTTGGTGCATAAATTTCAAGGTTGTTAAGTTGCTTACTAAGTATCTTGGCAATCCTTTGTTTCTGTGTATGGGGAAAGCATCTTTATGGAATAGTCTCTTGACATCTCTAAAAGCATGCTTAGACTCTTGGAAATGGAAATTATTATATCTGACAGGTAGGATTACCCTCATCAAATCAGTTCTGAGTGCCATACCCATCTACTTGTTATCGGTCCTCAAGCCTCCTACAAAGGTGGTGGCTAACATCAACCAATTGTGCAAGAACTTTCTTTAATAGGTGTGAGGCTACCATAAAAGTGTCATTGTTCAAGTGGGAGAGTGTTTGTAAATCCAAGCGTGTAGGAAGAGCATGGGTGAAGAATATTCCTTTACAAAATATGGCTTGTAAGTACAAAACTGGTTTGGGGTATATATTTGGATTCCTCTTCCCTGAGGCATGAAATACTGCAGTTAAAATATTTGGGTTTTATGGATGCTATTAGAATCCTATCTTCAATGAATCCACCCCAAGGTTCCCAATTGTGGAATTTCATTCTCCACTACAGATCGATCATCACAAATAATGTATATTGGGTTATCAATAATGGACAATTGGTTGAATTCTGGGATGATTCATGGAATGGGCATAAACCGCTATAGGAATACAGAGAGTTGGATGATGTGTGGGCCATCCTCGCCATTGTTTGGGAGAAGAAAGTGATAAAATAATTAGATTGAGGGTAGAGAGGTAATATGGATAAAGAAGATTTTGGATAATACCCCCATACCCCAATAGTATAAGGATCTTCTCTCAAAACATAAGGTATTTTTGAATTCAAAAGATGATTCCATATGCTAGATTGGGTTGGGGTTAGGTGAGTATTTTTTTAATTTGGGGTATAAGATAACTGATTGTAAGGTGCCAAGTTGCCCTCATATTAAGAAACAATGTTGGAGAAACAAGGGTCTAGCTAAGGTGGGTACTTATTCTTGGCTTGTTACTTAGAATAATATTCTTACTCATGACAGACTGAGGTAGATGGGTTGGGTTGGGCCATCTAGATGCTACTTGTGTCTTTAAGCAAAGGAAAGTGCAGATCATTTATTGTTTACTTGCTCTTTTGATGCTTCTTGTTGGGACTAGTTGTGCACCAAATTGTGTTAGCAGTGGGCTCACGCCCCTTCCCTTAGACATGCTTTTTCAACGTGGCACTTTGGTTTGGAAGGTGATTCTTTGGGGGGCTTTGGAGAACCAATCTAACCATCCTCATTTGGTCAATTTGAAAGGACCGAAACCATCATATATTCAAGGAGCAGATCCTTTCTCAATCTGAGTTAATGATAAAATTAAAAATTATAATCTCCGAAGTGGTTTTGTGCCATGCAAACTGTGTTAAGGCTCCCCTTTCCTCTTGGGATATTCTAGTCAGGCCTAATTGGATGTTGGTTAGAGTTCCCCCTGTTTAATGAGTCAAGTGTATGTAAGGGCCTATCATTGAAGTGAAAGTTTGTGGTTGGGATCCCTCCTCCTCCAGGGTTTTTCAAATTAAATTTTGATGGTGCAGCTAGGAGAAATATAGGTGCTTCAAGTATGGATTGCATCCTGAGGGATTGTTCGGGTTCCCTAATTATGGCATTGTCAATAAAATTATTGGATGGCACAAATAATGAGGTAAAAGCTCAAGCAATGACCTTTGGTATTGAGATAGCATACCAATGTGGGATTGAACACCTAATCATCGAAGGGGATTCATAGTGATTATGTTTGCCATGCGTAATCCACATGTATTAGCTGGGAACCTCAAGAATACACTGGTAAAAGTATGGGCCTTGTTAGATTCCTTCGAGTCTTGGTCATGTTTGCATTGCTATAGAGAAGCAAATTCACATGATAATTTGTTGGCAAACAAAGGAATTAATCAAAATTATGAGATTCTCATCGATAATGTGGTTGATCCTTGGCCTAGTCTAGTTATGATTAATTAAGAGGATGGTAATCATGGTGGTTTAAGGTGTTTGTGCCATCATTTAGGGTGATTATGTCCACTTTGGTTAATGAAGCGCTTTCATATTCTTTCACAGTGCATGCCAATTTAATGCATTGCCTTTGTGTCTTGTGTGAGTCCCAAGTTTTTATCACCATGCCCCATGCTCCATCCACTAGCCTTTGGTGTGGCTTGGGGTCGAGATTGTTCTCAAAAGGTGTGGCTTCTGCATTCTAGTAGTAAGGCAATTGTGTAGAGGGTTGGGGTGCTATAAAAGGAGGCAAATATGGTGGATCTTGCTAATGTGGTGCTAGTTATGTCTTTGTGGGTTGAGCGACAAGAGATGGCCTTCACAAGCAACATTCTAGATGAGTGGTTGAAGTTTTTTTTTTTTTTTTGGTTGCGAACATGGAGGTGCTCAATACCATCAAGGTGGTCATTGGGCTTGGGTTCTCATAGTTGGGGTGATGGAACAAGACCAATTTTACTTTAAATTTTTGTCCATGTAATATTTACATGACTCCATTACAATTTAAGTTTTTATTTCATTTTTAACTTATTCTAATTAACACTTCCACATCCTTAGATCACTTTAATTAAATGCTGATAAATATGAATATAAATTAATTTTTGTCCATGTAATATTTATATGACTCCATTATAATTTTAGTTTTTATTTCATCTTTGACTTATTCTAATTAACACTTCCACATCCTTAAATTGTTTTAATTAAATATCGATAAATGTGAATATGAAATTAATTATTTCATTAAATGTTAAAAAACCTAATTTAGATCTTAGAACTACATCAACACAAATATTGATTTCTACGATCTATAAACAAGATTTAAAATATTTAATGATGAAAATAATCAATGCCATTACTTTATCCTCCAAAGTCGTAAAGGGGAAATAACACAAAGGCCTCTATGAATTTGTGTAATGAATTATACATTCCTCTTCGTGAAGGTAATAGAGTCGTGCAAACCTAGGGCACAACTGGGTAAATTTAACACTTGCAAATAAACGAAACCCCTAACCAATAACACATGATCTTTGTTTATAAAAACTATCCCAATAAAATTAATGCAACTCTACAACTAGGGTCAACAATTTTAGTGATGATTTTAGAGGTAGATTTAGTAATTCTTTTGGTTAATATTTTGTCAACATTTTTTGGTCAAGTTTTTCAATATTTGTTTTTTCGGATTGATATAGTTTTGGTGGGATCTTTATCTTATATGATTTTGATCGGAGCTTCAACTAGTTTGGGATATAATTGGGGGCCCAGATTCCTAAATATACAAGTACCAGAATTATCAATAATGGTTATAATCGACTTGAGAATACTAATGAGCGGTCGTAACCAACTCGAGAATACCATCAATAGTCACAACTAACTCCAGAATACCAACGATCAGCGACAATCGACCTCCAATACTAAATGATGCTTATAACAACCAAATTACTTTACCAACTCACCCACATCTCATCAATAAATTTTTCAATATTAGTATACATATAATTTTTTTTATTTTTTTAAGACAAATTAATTTGTATTAAATATTTCATCAAAATTACTTTGTCAAAAGTAACATCAAAATTCAAATCAGGGTGTTGAAGTGATGCAAAGGGGAAATGGAGCAGTAAAGCGATCGATAGGAGAGGGCAGAAGCAAGCATTCCCAAAAAAGTAGCCAAAGCAGAAGCAAAATAAGTTCGCCAAAGGAAGATTGGTGGGAGAATGAGATGAGTTTATTCCAAGCGATATCTCAGACACTTAATGTTCCGCACCCGTCTGGAGGTCATTTCGCTTCAATATCTACAAACGACATTGGGTTTTGTCCACCTACATCAAACTCTGTTGAACATGATTGCCCTAATCTGGAGCTTGTTTTTGATGCGAATGTCAGGGTTTTGGAGGAAAGGGGTATTAGTGGCAGAGCCGTGGGCAAATGGCCGGCCATCAGAGAAATAGAAGTTTGGGTGAGAGATAATTGGGGATCGCAATGTGAAGTAAAATTCCTTCCGAAAGGTTTTTTCTTGGTCATTTGCCCCGATGGTGGCAAGAAACCCAAGATTCTGAATTCGGGTCCCTAGATGATGAATGGAGTGGAACTGGCGGTTCAGATTTGGTGCCGGAATTTTGATTTTACTATTCGTTGTCCCTGTAAACATCCTATGGAATACTGGGGGCAGTAAAGCTTCTCAACGATTGGCAATTTGCTTCAAACCTTCATCTCAATCGATCCCGCTTCGAAAGAAGGAATTCTATTTCCTCATGCGAGGATATATTCGTTCTCCTTGCCCTGGATACAAGCATCTTAGAGGTTATCATTCTAAAATCGCATGATAGGGTGTGGGCTCAAAGAATTGATGTAGAAAATGTTCCATTTAGATGTTTCAGAGGTCATAAGGTGGGGCACATGAAGAGGGATTGCCGCAGAGCTTCTCACCCTAAAATGGGAGTAGAACTTAAGAAAGTTTGGAGAGCAAATCCGAGCCCTCCATCGCGGAAGCTTTTCTGATAAGGAATGGAGGGAATTCTTGTTAGAATGAGATAGAAACACCTAACTTTCAAGGCCCATTATCCTTGCCTCATGTCAATCAAGAGCGTCCCTCTCCTTCAACGATTTTGATTGCTATTGATAATCTAGTGACTCGATCCACCCAACTTAACTTGCTTCTCTTATTCGTTGCAAAGGCAATGTGGATGAGGTTCTAGAGGAAGCAAAGGAGAGAGTTCAAGTGATAGAAGGTTTGATTAACGAATCTTTGGGAAGTGATTTGGAGGCATAACTAAACATAGAGGAAATTTTGACTATTTTCCAAAAGGTTAGCCTCATCTTTGGAACCAAATTGTGGGAGAAAAACTAGAAGTTGTCACAAATTCAATGTAGAGAAGACAACAAAAGTTGTGATGACAGGGAAACAAAACTCAATCTAGGATTTCTTTGATTCTAAAATTTAAGGTGGAAATCCCCTCAAATAAGTCATAAAATTTATATCTTGGAATGTTAAGGGCCTCAATGCTCCTAACAAGCAATGCTTCGTAAAACATCTTTTGTTCTTGCTTAAGCTGGATATACTCCTATTACAAGAACAAAATGAATCTACTCATATCAAGAGTTGGACCCTTTGGAAAGGATCTTTTTTGGCATCCAATGGGGCTAGCAATCATTTGGAACCCTTCAAAAGTAGGAATATATTTTCGAGGCAACGAATGTGGAGGAAACTCTACAAGATCACTGACTACTCATTTGATATCTCCTTTTGCCTTTTTAATGTGTATGGGTTGAACAATTTGATGCTCAAGAGGCAATGTTGGAATGATATCACCCAAATTATGTCCCTTCAGCCAATGGAGAAGTTTAATTTTGGTGAGGACTTCTAGTCCATTCTAAATGCCTCTGATAAGAGATGAGGTCTGGGTTGCCAAACGATATCTCAAGAATACTTCAAAAATTTTGAGTTCTCAAATGACCTCATTGATGTGTTTCCTAAGAGTAGGTTGTTCTCATGGACTAATCAAATACTTGGCTTCAACAATATTGCAGATCGATTGGATCAATTCCTAATTGCTCCATCTTGGTTAGAAATGGACTAGATCTCTAAAAGTAGGATTTTTCCCATAGCAGTGTTTGATCACACACTTGTAGAATGGGGGTTTTTGTGGATGATGCTCCTTCTAAATGCCCCTTCAAGTTTGAACTAATGTGGTTGAGAGACCCATCCCTTTCAATCCTTATTAGTAGCCGGTGGCTGAATGCTCCAAAGGTGAAGGGGGGCAAAATGTTCAAAATGGCAAAGAAACTCACCCACATCAAATCTTGTTTACAAATCTAGAATATATTGCATTTTACAAATATTTTCCAGGAGTCTAAAAGAGTAGAAGGAGAGCTGACTGGCCTTAGTGAAGTACTTTTAAATTTTATAATGAATCTATTTTGTACAATAAAGAGAATGATCTTTTGGCCGAAATGGAGGAGTTACATCAAAGGAAAGAAGTGTATTGGAGGCAGAAGTCGTGCGAATGTTTGCTTAAAGAAGGGGACGAGAACACCAAATTATTTCATAATTCCACTAGATCAAGGAATAACTACAACAAGATTTCTTCAATAAAGCATAAGGATGGTAGGGTTTTGGAACAATCTTAGATATTAGAAAGGGAACAATGAGGTTATTTGAATCTATCCTTACTTGTCATGGCGCCTCTAATCTAACTACTCACAATGATCTTCTCAGACACATCCCAAACATTGTTAAGGCTCAACACAATAAGGATCTCCTTGCCCCTTTTTCCGAAGATGAGATTAAAAAGTTGGTTTTCTCAATACATAAAGATAAGGCTCTTGGTCCAAATGCTTTTCCAATTGCCTTTTTTCAAACCTTTCGGAATATTGTAGGTTCTAAGGTGGTAAGCGTTGTGGAGGAGTCTAAAATCAAGAGGAAAATGGCTCATGGATCTTAAATACACCTTAATATCCTTAATCCCTAAAGGAGAATCATAGTCTTCTTTTGGAGAGTTCAGACCCATTTCCTTATACAACACCATCTACAAGATCATTTCAAAAGCAAAATCCTTCAGGTTAACATATTTCATTTATGATCTTGTCTCATTGGAACGATCTGGTTTCATAGTTCATGATATTACACATTCTTTGTGCTCTAATAGACAAAAATGTATGTTGATCAAACTTGATATAGCAAGGCATATGATCGAGTTAACTAAAAAATCCTTCTTTAAAACCTTGAAAACTTTAGTTTTGACAGAAAGTGGCGTGAATGGATCTTTAGTTGCATTTATAGCCCCAGGTTCTTGGTTCTTCTTAATGGCAGTCCTACAGGGGTTTTTGAAGTAACAAGGGGCTTGAGGCAAGTAGATCCCCTATCCCCTTTTTTGTTCATTCTGATGGCTGAGGAGCTAGGAAGCGATATTATGGTGAATCAGGTGGAAGGTTCCATCTTAGATCTAAATGTTACAGAAGGATTGGAGAATCTTTCTCATCAACAGTTTGTTGATGGCACCTTTATTTTTGGTGTGGATTTATAGTAAGAAGCAAGTCATTTCAAGAATGTGTTGAATACCTACTCTATGGCCTCTAGGAAACTTATAAATGAAACAAAATCTTAAATTTTCTCCATCAATGTTCCTGCTCAAGATCAACTCAAATTTTTGAGATGCCTTGCTTGTAAAAATTGGGAAGTTGCTAGCCAAATATCTTGGGGTTCCTCTTTTCTTTGGGGCTTGAAAGGCCTCTCTGTGGGACAAATTAATTATTGCATTTAGGTCATGATTGGAATCATGGAAAGGTAAGTGGCTCACTTTAGCGAGGAAATCAACACTTATCAAATTAGTGTTGTGTGACCTTCCCACATATCTCTTGTCTATGCTTAAACACACAATTAAGGTTCTCAATGCTCTTAATCAAATTATGAAGAATTTTATGTGGCAAGGCTATGAAGTTTATAGGAAGGTTCCTCTTCCAAAATGGGACAGAGTTTGCAATTCTAAGGTTTTTGGTGGGGTGGGTGTAATAAATCTTACCCTTCACAATAAGGCTCTTGGGGCCAAACTGGCAAAGGGAATTTTCTCTCAACCAAATGCACTTTGGAGCTAATTTCTGCAACTCAAATACTTTGGTATTGTGGACCCAAAGTGTATCTTCTATAGTGATGATCCCCCACATGGATCCCAAATGTGGAAATTTATTCACCATTGCTTCCCCATCATCACTAATCACATTTGGTGGGAGATCATCAAAGGTTAACAAGATGACTTCTTGGAGGACCCTTAGAATGGACACAAGTCGTTGTAGGAGATAAGAGACCTTGATGAAGCACGAGCTATCCTTTTTACTATTTGGGAAAAAAATGTCAAAGATTATTTCAAGCTTGGATGGCATGAGGGTTTAGAGGTATGTAAATGGAATATCTTGTTAAAATTAAATATCCCTCCTGCTCAAAGAGATATTCTCTCCAACATTCTCTCTAAGCACATTTTTTTATCAACCTTAAAGATGATTCAATCAGATGGATGGGATCCAAATTGGGGATTATTATGTCAACTTGGGCTACAAAATAATTGAATGTGATGAAGTGCAATGGGAGTGGACTAAAAATTTGTGTTGGAATAAGACCAGTTTAGCCAAACTAGAGCATTCACTTGGCTAGCCACTCAAAAAAAAAATCTTACATAGGATAGAATACGAAAGATGGGTTGGGTTGGGTCCTTGAGGTGTTGCCTATGTTTTAGTGAAGAAGAAAGTGTGGATCACCTCCTTTTCAACTATTCTTTTGCTTTAGCTTGCTAGGATTGATTATGTGACAAATTGTGTTGGAAATGGGCATGTCCCCCTTCATTGCTTTTGTATTTTTCAACATGGAATCTCGGCTCCCCAATAGCAAATTTTATGGCCTTTGGACTACCAACCCAACCATTATTATATGGACTATATGGAAGGAATGAAATAGCCATATTTTTTTAGCCAAATCCACCCCTCTTGCAAAATTATTGATCAAAGTAGAGGTGGCCATCACCGAAGTTATTTCTTCCCACGCCTGTGCCCTAAGGCTTCTCTTTCAGCCTAGGATATGATGATATGCCTAAGTGGATGAAGTTAAAATTTCCTCCTGTTAATGGGTCTTGCATAAGCAAGTCAACTAAGAGTAGGAAGGATCATATGGTAAGGATTCCTGCTCCTAGTTTTTTGAAGATAAATTTTGATGGAGCCACTAGATGTAAACTTGAAGTGTCTAGTGATGGGTTATTGATTTGTGATTTCTCTGATTCATTGATTAGGGTTGCTTCTCTTAATATTATTGATGGAACAAATAATTAAGTTGAAGCTCACGCAACCATTTTTGAGATTGAACTCAAAATATAATGTGGAATCAATAATTTGATTATTGAGGGGTCTTTTATGGTGATTGTTACAACCCTACACAACTAGATGTCTAAATCTTAAAACATTTGATACATCCTAGAGAAATCATGGAGGCTTCTTGCCTCTTTTGATTCTTGGTCTGATATTCACTAATTTCAGGAGACCAACACTCAGGCTAACTTCTTAGTAAACCATTGAACTTCACAAAGGTAAGAGCTTGTTTATGATAATGTGATAGTTTTTTGGCCTAGTTTTGTTTTATGGGGATAAATAGATAGAGACTTATTTATCATGAAATTTATGTGAGCTCTCTTGACACTTCACATTGGAAGACGATTTTTTTTGTATTTATGGTGTGCTTATTAATTTGAGTCATGGGGGTTGAGGTGGTGGCATCTCACTTATGCCCTCTCCCATTTTGCATGAGTTATCAATGCCAAATCATTTGAAGTGAGATTATATCTGCCTTTCACCATCAATAAAGTGGATGTGATGTTTATAGTTTGAAGATCATTTATTTATTAGCTTTGGGGAGTGGGTTCTAATATGGGATAAGTTGTATCTTGCCAAAATTGGAAGGTTTCAATCTTGTGCGTACTACTAACATAATGTATAAGTTGGTTTAATTGGTTGTAATAGAGCCCCTATTTTCCCTTCTTATTGAATGATGAGAATTGTCCTTTCATGGTAGAGCGATTGAAGGTAGATTGAAGCTAGTCTTTTGGATTCCCTCAGGGCTGATATTCTTGTCTACATCTTGTCGATCTTTGTAGGAGTGATATATACCTTAATTTGTGTTAAATTTTTTGGCCAAATGTCTTTGGATTCAAATTTGGTTGACAATGGTGTACTGTGGAGTCCATAATCACAACCCCATTTTTTGTAATTTTTATCTATATTAATGGAAGGGTAGGGGACTCATCAACACAATCATCGATAAAATTAAAATACAATAATATTAATTATTTTGTTAGAATGTTTGATATTTAAAATTTAAATATATAATGATTTTTTATTTCAACAAATAACATATCAAAAATCAATTTAGAAGAAACAAAATATTTTTTAAATTAATCAAAATAAATTTAAAACTCTAATCAACCATGAATATTAAATAACTCTTTATTATAATTAAAATATGCATTGAATTGTCATCATATTTTTTTTAATAAAAAAATTATAAAATATCTTAATGACATAAAATTCATCACATAAATAAAACATTTTTCTCATCATCATCATCATCATCATCATCATCATCATCATCATCATCATCATCATCATCATCATCATCCACTCCACTCCACTACAACACAAATGTGACCATCATTGTCCTCATCATCATTGTCATTATCACCTCATGCGGTGAACCTCTCATTGTCTAAAAATAAATGGCATATTATAAATCAAGTTTTAAATTTTTTAAAAATATTAATTAAAATATAATAATATTAAAAATAACATACATAAGATGTACTCTAGGAGGTGCTTAATGTTCCTTGCATAACAATAAATACAAATAACTATATTACTTTTCTAAATAAGTGAATCTAATTAAAAATTTGAAACCCAAGTTAAATATCATGAAAACCTAATTTTATAATTATAACTTAATTTTTAATTAATTTTTTTTGAAACATAATTAGTTAATACTTATTTATATGCTTTTCTTGATGTCAATGCTCCTCAAGAGTGTTGTCCATTGATCTTCCATTACCACATGTACATGATCCTTAGGTGGTGGGATATTGATGTTGTCTTCCTAAAATAAGAATTTAATAATATCAAAATTAAAATTAAATAACAAAGAATAAAAAATAAGTAACATTAGCCAATGAAGTAGTAGTGAGTTAGTGATGTCACTTGTATGTATCCAAGCTCACCAAGGTTCAATTCCTACAAAGGTATGTGAGGCCGAATATGGCCATTAGTAGTGGTATTAGTGTTCATAGAGCATGCAGGTAGATCTATGGTAGCTCTGGCGTATTCGATAATCAAGTATTATTGGATGGTTTGAATCACTTATGGTTGGTGGGTTATAACATCTCATCTTGTGATAAATCTGGGAATGTCAGAAGGTGGTATGGTTTTATGGTTGGAGCGGCTTGCAGTTTGTGGACTATAGCATCCTATTAAAGTGGTATTACTGTTAAAGGATTATTCATGGTGATCTAGGGGGCCTGTTTGTGTCCTAGACCGATTGTTGCTCTAGTGATTAAAAAAAGTAGTATCTAGTTGGAGCTCTGGTCAAAAGTGAATACCTATCTAAAAAAATAACATCTAAAAAAACTACATGACATAATTTAATTATATATGTTATGACAACATATTAACACAAGCTATTTTCTTTGAGGTATTGAATGTTCTCTTCAGTTGAGTTCCATTTAAAAACTCTATGCTAGAAAAACATTAAAAAAAACTCGTTAGTTAATAAAAAATAAATACATAATAAATTAAAATTAAATAACTTAAAATAAAGAGAAAGGATGAAAATTAAAAATTTAGCCATCACTTGATTAATGTCTTTTTGGCCTATGCAATGAGTCATAGGGTTCATTTTAACCCTCTTTTATTTGGCCTTCATATACCCACATTTTTAATTTTTTTTGCATCCCTTTTTTCTTTATCTAATATTTTCGAGCATTTTCTCCCACCCCTCTTTGGTATAATGGGTGATGCACTTTTTTTTCCATTTATCCTTCGGTTTATTTTTTATTTTTTATATCCTACATTCCTTTCCTTTATTAATTCATCCCCCATGTAAATATAGTTCCTCATCTCAATGAGATGTCCCATATTCATTTGTCAAAAGGTTTAAATGCAACTTTCTTCTTCTTTAGGGAAGTGGAGCTAGTCCAATTGGGTGATGGCTTTGGTGTTGGCAAGGTGTTTGATCACCTACTAAAGATGCTCCATAAAGAAATACCCATTGACATCTTTCCAAATTTCCCATCTCATTTAATAAAATTGGTATGTTTAGTTTACCAAAATAAAAACAATGGTACTCATGCGACATAACAACAAGTCACATAAGGGGATCAGGTAACATTATGGGTATAATTAAGGAGGTCATAATCAATGTGGGTATCCTTTATGTCTACCTCCCTCATGCTTTCTAGAGATGGTCTAAAACCTTACCCACCTTAATAATTATTTTATTCAGTCTCTTTGTGACTGAAGGAGTTATTTGTAAATTAGTTAGGGTATTTGGGTTTCTCTGCACGTATCTTAGAATTGCAACCTTAAACTTAAAAATTAAATAAATAGACTAGCACTATAAAACAAAAGAATCCTAACTAAACAAGAGTTTTGATTGAAAATAACATGTTAACTTACCATATTATCCTCCTTAAAATAAGATTATGAACCAATAAAGAGGACATACTTCTTGTACCTTTCTACTTGATCTTCTTTCCTTCCCCCTATTCAAATTTTCTTTGCCTGCCATTTTCTATCAAGATTTATAAAAACAATCACATATTCAACTATTTATAAAGACTCACAACCACACAAAAAATATTTTTTGGCCCTCCTCTCACTTCCAAAAACATAATAGAACAAAATACTCACCCACCCACATTTTTTTGACTTTGGAGGAAATTTTTTCAATGTTTAGTTTAGTCTCATGCAAATCTTGATACAACTTTAAGAAATAAAAACACAATCTGCATCAAAGTTTGTATTAGGATTAGGTCATTTTTTAAATATTATAAATTTTAACAAATGTCTACGCCTTCTTTCAGTTCCCACAATTTTGGGCTTAAAGTTACTTCAACAAGAACCAAAACCCTGACTTAAAATATTCTAATGCCTTCCAACATTATCGTATCATCCTCTTTTTATGGGAACTCAACATAATGTTTTTAGTGGACCCAAGTATGCACCTTATTAACCCAATTACTTGATTTATTTAATTAGGTGGGAAATTAAGGTTCATCAACCCTGATTCATGCATATGATTAAGGTGGATATGGGAAAAAATGAATATAATTGAGCACCATTTGTCACTATTTTATTTTGTTAGGTCATTAGTGGACTTATTTTGATTGAAAAAGGCCCAACTTAGGCGTAAATAGATAGTTGAAGGTGTATACTAGGAGGACATCAATAAAAAATGGGTGGTTGGTTGTATTTAGGTCACCAAATCAACTTTTAGTAATCATGTCACACCTATTTGGGCATAAATAATACATAATTGATGTGCATTGCTCCAATCACACCAACTTGGACCTACATTTGACATAAATTACTATGTTCACACATAAATATACTTGAAATAAACTATAATTCCCCAACCCAAAATCTCATCATTTAGTTGTAATTAGGTTCACGAGGATCAAATTGGCCCAAAATACATCCCTCATTGATCTAATTGAGTAATATGTTTAATTAATGATGAAATAAGGGAAAATTAAGCTCTAAATCACATCGTATAGTTGTAATTAGGTTCATAGAGCTCTACTTATATTGATCTATGTCTGTGAATGATCTAATTGGTTATGAAATTAGGTCTAATTGAACCCAAATTTCATTGATGCATAGTCCCAATCAGGTTCACATGCCTTAAATTGGTCCTATCTACATCCTAGGTTGAATAAATCATCAGGTAATTGGTTCAATTAATGATAAAATTGCTACCAAATTGAACCCTAAATCACATTAGATAGTTATAATTAGGTTTGTGAGAATCAAATTGGCCCAATCTACATCTTTTATTGATCCAATTGAGTATATTCAATGAAAATTTTGGTCCAATTGATCCCCAAATTACATTAGATAGTTATAGTTAGGAGTGAAAACCAAAAACTATGTCCCACTTGGGGCCAAATATGTGAAATTATGAGATTTGTGTGGAGTACTTTATGATGTTTTAGGGGAAACATGGTTAGGGTGAAAGGGTTTTACTTGAAATTGTTTAAGGTGAAAGGTTGTATTTTATATATTTTAGGCATTCACGTGTTATGCATTGGGTTGAGGGGGCTTAACCATAAACCCCCATTTATGGTGAAACCCCTTATGTGACACCTATGTGGTAAAAACATTTTCCCTAACCATTCAAAATAATTAGATCCCTCTAATTATTTAAAAAACCACCATTTTGGATCCCACATTTTAGGTTAAATGAAATAATGAAAATACAAACTTCCACATGTAAATATATCTTTTTATGAGATTTCATTTTTAAATTTTTTAATAATATTTAATAATTTTTAATTATTTGATCAACTAAGGTCTTTTATAGAGCAATGTACTTTCTTTTTCAGGTACTAGAAAAAATATGGGAACATGTTTTATTTAAAAAAAATATGTTGTATGTTTTAATGTATTTATTCCTTTGATGAAAAAAGGCTCAATTTACACATATATATAGAGAAATATTATGTTGAAAACTTATATATTTCTAAATTTTAGGGATTGATCAATAAAAAATAAATTATTAATAAAAAATTACAAAAAATATTTATACAATGTGTCAATGAGTCAAAGACATATTTCTAAAAAAATATCAAAAAAATAATATGTTATAAAAGAGTTATGTTAGTTCCAAAACTCCCACTCTATAAAATTTTGTATAAGAAAACAAACATCTTATGGAAAAATTTAAAATACACACACACATATAATGTACATTTATATTATAAAATTTCATCAGTTTACATCATTTCTAAATGTTAGATGGTTTGAGGCAAACATTTATAAATTTTGAGAAATGTCTAAAATTAATTGTTTTGGTGTATTTAAAATGCCAAAACTAGAGATGCATTATTGTGCTTTAACCTAATCTATGTCTTTGATTAATATAATCTAGTAATTAGTTTAATCAATGATGAATTTAGTTCCAATTAAGATCTAAATTCACTTGAAAACTTGTTCATTTGTAAATTATTATAAAAATATTTTTTAACATTGACTTCTCAAATTTCTAAAACATATATAATTTTTGGTTATTGTAGATTGTCTACAAAATTTGTCATTGTTAGAAAAAGATATTTCCCAAACTTCAATGATGATGCAGATAGAATGTAATATTTTAATGTTTTAAATAATCATATAGGCAAATAAAATTTTAGTCATATAACGCTCCTTAATACATGCTTTTTTTCAAAGTTTCCCACAAAATTCTACAATGAAAGTAGTATGCATTTGTTTTTGTGTTCATGGTAGGTTTTATTTTTGTGTTGATGTTTATACATTTATTTTTAGTTTTGTGGGGAATACACATTTTTTTTCTAATGTATATATGTATTTTTAATTTTGAAAGAAAATTTTGTGTGATGTGATGATAGTTGTGATTATGAAGGAAAAGAATTTGAATAGAAATAATATACTTTTTATAAATTTATGAAGCATTTACATTAAGATAAGTGGCTTCAAAAAAAATATATGACTTTTTTTATAGGACTTTGTTTCAATATTATGTCCCATCATTCATATTAAATTTAAATAAAATGGTAATTTCTCACTTAGAGTTAATTTTCATAATTTTTGATGTGACACTATAATTTTAATTATGATCATCCACTACCATAATTCACGAGGTCAAACATTGTGTTTTCAATTACCTTTCTAAATATTTTTTTTTCTCCAACATATGTCCAAGTTACAATCCTTAGGTTCACTTTTAATTGCAACTACTTTTTCCTCTGTTTCTTTTTAGCTATAATTGATTTTTTCACATAAATTTTGAATTCTATTGAAAAAAAAATTAACTGGAGAGAATTTATTCTAGTTGTTTTTAAATAGAATTAAATTTTAATGGTTAATATTAGGTTTTAGTTTTTTGAAAATGGAAGAAATCTTAACTTTGAATTTACTTTAGATGTGAAGGTTTTTAGACCATCTATTAAACTTTATTTCCCTGCTATAAATTTAAGTGACATCAAGTTTGTAATGCAAAATATATATTCAATTTAATAAATTAAAATAAAATAATTAAAAATAATTTTTATATAGGTAAAAAAAATGTTGAAAATATAATCCCACATTGCCAATGCAAACATTGATATAATGTACATCAATAAAGGAAATAACATCAAATCTAGAGTCTTTTTCTCACCACTTTTAGTGTTAGTCACATCCTAGAGCTTATTACATTATAAAATTTTGTTGACACAAACCTACGTTAGAAATAATTACAAAAAATCAACATAAAAGTGTTAAAAATTCATGAAAATCTATTAGTGAGGTTATCATTACTTAGCCCTATTTTATCAACGTTTATATATTTTCTCTATGTCAACTTACATGCCAATATGTCCTTAATTTTAACTCAAAAAGTATATATATATATATATATATATATATATATATATATATACACATACATACAAAGGTACCCTAAGGAATTTAAATATATGAAGCTACATTGATCACAATTGTTTTATTAATTATTTCCTTTATTTCATACCCGTACTAAAATATGGATATTACATTAGTGAAAATTCATGTAGATCTCAACTTAATCACATCTTACATTTCATACCATATGGATAAAGGATGAGATTATCATATACATAGGGCTAATTGTTAACATGCACGAGTGTTGGTTTCTAACTGGTCACAAAGTAGGGGGTTGATTGAGGCAGGCCCCTAAAATAAACTTAAATTTTGTGTCTTTTTAGATATTATTAGCTTAGGTTAAGATTAGATTAAAATATAATTAATTCAAATAGTCTCAATCATCAATCTATAAATATAAATAAAGTATTTGATAAAAAAATGTTCACGAATGGGTTCACAAATTTTTACACTACACAAACCTATGCATTCATTGTCCAAATAAGTTATCCATTTTCTAGAAAAAATATCACTATTAGAGGATTTTTATTCTATTCACATTAGTAGATATTGATCTTATTTCTATATCTTCTTTTGCACTGTCTTAGGGAATGTTTTTTAATTATCTATAGTTATTATATAAATACAAGTGAGTCTAGAAAATGTATGTGTCTATAAACCCCCATTTCAATTATTAATCACTCTAGTTTCTTTTATTTAATTACCCTTTTTTCACTTAGGAAAATATTATTTACTGTATTTAGGTTATATTTTCTTAGTGCCTCTTTTATCTTGGTGGGTGTAACATTTTGAACACTTATGTACCCTACATGGTAAAAAATATGAGATAAGGACAAGAGGTGACTTTTAAAATAAGATAGTATAAGCTAAAGGATACAAAAATGAGGAAATTTCACACATTGGATGCAATTCTACATGAAATGTAATTTTTACCATAAGTTGGGTCAATTTCATATTATTAAATCATTCAAATTTATTTTATGTGCTCAAAGGAAATTGTGACACAAAGGTGGCATAAATTAGTAACACAAATTAATTTACATTTGCACTACCTTTGCATCATTTTTTTAGTATCAATCCATCTCAAGCACTTATATATCCCTTTGTAATTTCCATTTTAATTACCTAATTTTTAATTTTTGAGAGGAGAAAGAGATAAAGAGTGTGAAGGAAAAATACTAGCAGTCTGTCTTTTTTGGTGGAAAAAAATGTAAGTTTATCATATCATTTTTATTTTTTCTAGTTTGATATTACCAAATGACCAATTTAGACTCATAATACATTATTTTTTTTAATATTTGTTATTAAGTGAAAATTAAGGTAAATAAGTGAAATTTAAAAATTACATAAATTAATGAAAGGCACGATATAATTTTTTGCTAGATATTAGCTTTTGACTAGAGCTAAAACTCATTCTGGGGCACAACAGGAGGTCCAATCTCCCAAAAAGGTGTAACCAATTTTTAAAGTGGAAATACAAAAAGCTAAAGAGCCTTATCAATTTGGAGAAAATCCAAAGCTATAAAATTGAAACAAAACCTAAAATTAACAACCAAATCAATTACAAGATTAGTTTAGTAACCAATCATTATATCTTTAAAAACATGAAAATCTAGAATAAAACTTAACCTTTTGCATCTTGCATATAGCTACCCCTACTAGAGAGAAAAGATTCTATCATCCATTGAGTACTACCATTAATAGAATTCTTAGCATCAAGTTGTAAAATTTTTGCTTATATTTTCTTGCCTCTTTTCCCTTTCTTGTCATAGTTGGGAGACTTCAATTCACACGGATGTTGAGCAATAAATAGACATGCCCTACCAACCAAATCTTCACCTTCTTCCTCCCAACCTTCCTCTTCCTCATTTAAAACTTCTTTATACTATGAACAATTTGCTAAGAAAGAATCTTTGTCAAAACCCTTTGATCCAACAGATTTAATAGTCTCTTCCTCTTCTAGAATGGGAATAAAAGGCTACCCTGCTTCCCCTATGAATAAACCTTATGCATATGCTAGAACCTCACCCTCCTAAAGATTGAGCTAAAATTCGTAAAATTTTAGAGAAGGATGCTCAAAAGAATAGATCTTGGCTGGGGCCAACAAACTATGAACCAATACCTGATTCAAGCACCTAATCTTTCTGACCCATTTATTCATAAGCATTACACAAGATCCTTTTAAACCTCTCTCAGGGAAAGAATCAATCTTATGATCATCTTTATTACAATTGAAACATCTAAAAGGAATTCCTTCAAAATTAATAAACTGAGTCCAAACTTCAAAGGAGGAAGAAATATGAATATAATGATGTATAGGTTTGGATAAATTGACCAATACACACACCCTGACAAAGCTCAAATTAGCTTTAATGGATTCATCAATTTCAACAAAGACTCACAACTTACTAACCAATTGATTAAAAATACTAGGATCATGCAATGCTAAAGGAATATTATAAAATCTTATCCAAACTAGAGCTTGTGATATAACCATTGCTATTGGATCAAAAAAAGGGGACAAAGGACACAAAACCCACCTACTTACCAATAAACCATGGTCTATTTGACCACACAAAATCTCTATCTTCTAAAGACTGAAATAGAAGCAGAAAGAAACCATTAAATATCATTGAAAGAGAAGGACTTTTTATTAAGGGATAGGTACATTTCAACCATTGTAACATCACTTACCATGAAGGCCTCTTCCCTACACATATTCCAATCAAATACTTCATCCCCTTATCCAAACTAACCTAAAAAATCTATGCATCTAAAATTTCCAAAATAGGGCATGTTTCAGATAAGATCAAGGGAACATCACCTAGATAGGCCATTTCTTGGGCTCCTTTTTATGATAGTTTAGCTTTTGAAATCCCCTTAGAGCCACCCTATGCTTTATTGACTTTCACAGCTAGCTCTTCTAAAGGGATCTGACTTGTAAAAATGAGAATAGGGTTTAAACTAGTTTGAACCTTGAGAATATTTTCTTTGTAGAAAGCTCCACATGAATGAAAGGGATTGGAGATATTCATGTAACTATAATACACCATAGCCTTAGTAGAAACCCTAACTACCCCTTATTTATTCCAAACACCTGTTTCCTAAAAGAGGTGCCTCTACTAGACCAATTCCTATCTTCATCTAAATGCTCTAATCGTAAAAATTGATCAAAATACTCATAAATATCTCTGCCTATTTTGAATTATGGAGTGAAAAAATAAGATTTATCT